>JAQFZM010001138.1:0-20769 GCA_034695785.1 Galumna obvia | reverse complement strand
ATTATTAGCGATATATTTGATATCGATATTATTCTTGATATTATTTTTAATATTATTAATATTTATATTATCCTCAATATCATCGATATAGTATATAGTACTATATAGTATATTATTTATATAGATATTATTTTTATCGATATTATATATAATTATATCGATAAATAAAATATTGATATCAATAATATCGATATCAATAATATTAATAATTATAATATCGATAATAATATAAATAATTATATTTATATCGATAATATCAATAATATCGATAATAATTATATCAATAATAGTAATATCGATATCAATATTATTAAATTTTTCTCATTTATTATGTCAACCCTACAAGTACGAAAATTTCCATCACTGCTCATCATGAATAATATCAAATTACTAGAAAAATAAGCTAGATAATTCAAATATTTTTCATTTACATAAAATATCGGCAAAACCATAGTTGGGGTTTAAAAATAATTTGATTCTCTTAAATACCCGACACGTAAAAAGGCCATCACTGTATGTTGTGTATAATTGTTTATCCAAAAAACTGTTTACCTAGAATATATTTAAAGTGGATCATGAAATACAATAACAAGAGTTATATGCTTAGAACAAAAAAAAGAAGATAATCTTGGTTCAAATTTTTCAAATTGTTTACAATTGTTTTAAAAAAGGAAACTTTAATATAAATATATGAATATACGTCTATTTTTTGATTGATATCAGATTTAACACTACTTTCTCTAAAACAATAAATGAAAGCTTAACTCAGAATATCAGCGAAGGAACAGAAGATTTGATACAAAATTAAATGAAAGACATTTTGAAAGAACACATATTTATTTATTTATTTAATTTTCTATAATTTTCAATCATAAAACAGTTTTGTTTACAAAAGTTATTTAAGTCAACATAACGTAAATATTTTAATTATAAGAAAATTTTAAATATAAATGAAATGTATTTTAAAATTAAAATTTAGAATCGAAGGAAAGAGAAGGCACTCCAAACAGTACTTTAGGTTATTCACTAATAGAGTTAGTTTAAGAGCTGTGCAAATCTTTCGGCACAATATAGAGGTAAATTTATGAGGTTAATAACAGAGATCAAACAATCATTATCCTATCCTCGGATAAAGCGGTCAAATTTGCCTAAACCTCCTTAATTAGTATTGACCGAATTGACCTAATCTTTATGACAAACTCTGATTAGTTTCACAAATGTTATGACACAATCCATAGATTTCGAACTGAAGGCTAATTATATTTTAGGCAAAACCTTAAAAAAGGCGGATATAATAGAGATAACAGTTTTGCTCAGTTTTCGGTTAAACAAAGATTGGGCTCAAATTGTGTTCAAATTTAGTATATATTTATTAAAAAATTGATTTTTAAACATTAATATCCCTCCAGAAGTGTGTCCTCCGATTAATATAATTATTTAAATGTTTAATAATTAAATGAATGTTAGCTTAAAAGTCGTTGTCTTTTGTCAGTCAATTAATGGCACTTTTCATACAATTTGTTAAATATTTAAATATAATTCAAAAAATTAAATATTTGTTTCGAATAACTAATGAACGAATGAATGCATCAAAAGTTTTGATGAATTCATTGTTTACAAAATACTTTTAGTGGTAATCGTTCTCTCAGTGTATTGTTTTTTAAGGCGTTTCTTAAGTTCTCCCGGAAACTTATCATAACATTTCTTACAACAAGGCTTTAAGTCCACGTCATAAAACTTAGACTTCTGAGTGAGTTTAGTGTCACAAAAACTACAGGCAAAGTGATGGACACACCACGACTTATTCAGAGCAGTGAAGACGTCGCCCTGAATTACTTGATTGCAAACGAAACACAAGTTTCCAAACAATTGATGGTAATGTGTCTCACAATAAGCCAAACCCTAACAAAATAATTCAAAATTTTGTTTTAAAGAATTGAAAAACAATACCTTTTTCTCGTAGTGTCGATGACCCAGAAATGGTTTCTCGCATTTAGCGCAAACAAAATGTTCAACATGCCAGTTCTTGCCCAATGCTGTCACTATTCGCTCCTCTATAGGTCTATGACAGGCCCCACAAATAGGAATTCCCATTTTGTCGTGACATCGAAGACAATACAATTCTTCTTTAATGGTTCGCGCGTCAGAATTTAATTCAACGCCACAACTCTTGCAATTAAAGTGATAGGGATGGTAGGGCTCACCCTATTTTCAATGAGGTTTTAATCAAAAGTGTTTTCAACTATGAAAGTAATTATACCTTATATTTGAGAGGAATTCCCTCATCAATAATAGAGTGACATTTATAGCAAATATATTTTCCAATTGCGGCCGCTTTTTCTTTAGCGTTACATTCGTGACAAAGAGCTCGACCTTTCATTTCATCAAATTTTAATTCAACAAATTTTATGGCATTTAATTAAGAATTACCGGCATTTTTGATGAATCCCTGGTCTGCGAGAGTAATCTGACATAATTCACATCGAAAACACATCGGATGCCAATTATTGTTCAGAGCTTTGATTACTCGACCTTTAAATCAAAATAATTATTGGATTACGAAAAAAGTATATCAACGGTAATACCGATCACGAATTCGCCACATTTGCCACAACAGGGGGCGAACAACACATGGAAGTCATGTTCGCAATACTTTCTGCCTTCAAATTCATAAAATATGGCGTCTTTACTAAATGGTCGGAAACATTGGGCACAAACGAAACACGACTGATGCCATACCTCTCCTCCTATTCGGTTCAAAAAAAATAAATTTAATATTAACTCATTTATACATTTTTCAAAAAATTTTGTAAATTCATTCAAATTATTTAAAGTTTTGGAAAAGAAGTGCCGAAAAGATTTTAATTTAATATTTGTTTAAAAAATAATAATAATTTATTAAATTATCACTGATGATAAATATAAAAAGTGAATGAATAGAATTAGGGATAAGAATACTTAAAATTTGCGCTTAAAAAATATGAGCAATGATTTCAACCATTAAATAATTAGAAAATTAAAAGTTATTCGTATAAAAACTATTTAATGAATGAATGTTTTGTTTACTTTTTCATACATTATTGATAGTCAATTCGGTCAATATTTTTCAATATACACAAATGTAATAGAGTTTTGACCATGATACAACGTTTAGCAAGGGTGAATCACTTGAGATGCAAATAATTATTAAAAGGTTTATTTTTTAATGAACTAGGTAATTATATTTAAGAGAAATTAAAAAAGGTCATCGAAAAGAACCCCAAATTTCTTTTGCAAAATAGAATGAATAACCAAAGTTTTGGTTCAAGTTTTGGTCCAAGTTTTGGTCGAAGAGCATCACATTCTTTATATATATATTTTTCAATGTTTTCAAAAAAATTCTGATTTTGATGTTCAAACAAAAAGAATATTTTAGTAATGATAAAGAATGTAATGATATTCTTGAAAGTGGGCTCATATTTTCTAAATGAAATGAATACCCCGTTATTAACCAAATCTGATTAAGAGAACAATTTTGGCACTAAATGTTTGCCTTGACTTCAATAAACACTGAAATACTAGAATAACAAACAATTCATTCATTTTTTAAATAAAAGACTCAAAATTTGAAAAATTCATAGAAATAAATGATTGAATAGTAATCAACAAATTGAAAGCAAATAAAATTTAAATGACTAAACATTAATATCCTTCAGAAGTTTGTCCTCCAATTATTAAGTATTTAAATGTTTAAAAATTAAATGAATAAATGTTAGCATAAAGTGGTTGTCTTTTGTCAGTCAATTAATGGCATTTTTCATACAATTTGTTAAATATTTAAATATAATTCAAAAAATTATTTCATTTAAATGATTATCACAGAAAGGGGTCAACACTTTTAAAAGAAATTTTTTTTCTAATTCAATGTATTGAATGTCTTTTCTATTGAAGTTTTATATTAAACTTTCATCGTTTATAGACTAAGAATTACCTTAAAATGAATTTCAAACTTAATATAATTGTGTCGAATCGCAAATCATATCATTTGGAGATAAAGATAACAAAATTATAACTCATATAACGTTACATCAAATTATTATTTAAAAAAAATTATTTATTAAAAATTAGAGCCGAAAATGAGTTTTATTTTTTTTAAATTAAGAAATCATTGAATCCATAATTTATGAGAATTAGAGGACAATTACCGGAATTTACAATTTTTTCTCTCTCTTCAAAGCCTTCGTTACAACGCGAACAAAACATATTGGAAGTACTCGAAGACATCTCTTCTTCTAATCAGTGGTAAAACACAATTAATAAAACAGATGTTTATATAATTCAAACAAAAGTTTAAAATATTTGAATTATTTAGAAAAGTCAGCAAAACATCAATTAATGAATTAAATTGATTTGAGAGTAAAACCAGTATTGATTACTTACGTGAAGGTGAGTCTTGTGTTATACCACACCCTCAGTGTTGCCTTCACTTCCCTGCCTTTCCCTGTGCTGTCCTTCTCCTCCCTCACAGAGCAGTGATTGTTTGATACGTTGTGTTTGTGTTTGGGGTAAAGCCATCCCTTCATTGCCATAATTGGCGTTCATTTGATAAGTGATTTAAATGGGTTTTAAGGTTACAAAACCCACGACTTTTCCACTCGTTTTTTGTTTCCCTTTTTATTTGAATTAATTGATTAAAACCAAACGAATTAAGTTATGTTGAGATGTCTTAATAAAGAATTACTGACCAAATATAACAACGACGGACTCATTAGCCATACCAGTGAAGAACAGGTAGGAGTCCAACATTTATCATATTATCATAACTAACCATTCATTTAATACCAGAGAAAAGTTGAGGAATCCGTTGAAAAATGTTATCAATTAATAGAAAATTTGGTTAAAGACGACAATCGGTAAGAATTTATATTAAATTCATTTATTCCTTAATTTATGGTCTCTTCAAAAGAGTTCCTCATTTGTTGAGAGACAAACACATAAAGTATTTGGTTCGGGGTCTCGTCCATCCTTTACAGCAGTCATTCCAATGTCTGGACGCTTCCCGTCCGTGGCTCACATATTGGATAACCCATTCTTTGGCCATTTTGGACGCCTCTCAACATTTGGGTCTTTATATTGTTTTTATTGTTTATTCATTTAATTTATAAAATTATTCATAAAAACAGAATTAAATGCCTTAAGAGTGACACAGTTTCTAAAGCATTGCACTAATAAAGGGGGCGGATATGGAGGGGGTCCCCAACAAATATCACATTTGGCCACCACTTATGCCGCCATTAATGCTTTGGTCACTCTTTCCAATGAAAGTGCTCTCAATTCTATAAACAAATCCGAAATTAAAGAATTTTTACTTCGAATGCATCAAAAGGACGGGTCATTTAAAATGCATTCCGGCGGAGAAATTGACATTCGGTACCACTTTTTTAAGAATAATCTGTGAAATGTGTATTTAGTGCTACTGTTTTTTGTAGAGGCGCTTATTGTGCCATTTCTGTCGCCAAACTCTTACAAATTGAAAGCAATGAATTGTTTACCAAAACTTCCGAATGGATTCTCTCGTGTCAAACATATGAGGGAGGGTTTGGTGCAGCCCCGGGTCATGAGGCACACGGAGGATATACGTTCTGTGCTGTGGCAGCACTGGTGCTCTTAAATTGTTTGGATAAATGTAATATTAAATCACTTTTAAAATGGGTTATAAACAAACAGCAAAGATTTGAGGGCGGATTTGCCGGAAGGTATTTACTCTTTTTTCTAAAAGAAATTCTTATCTAATAATTAGTAAATGGTTCTAGGACAAATAAATTAGTTGATGGGTGCTATTCATTCTGGGAGGCATCAGTTTTGCCTATCGTTCACATATTTTTAACTCAAAAAAGTATATAAAATATAATTATTTCTTAAAATTAATTTGAAAACCTGTGAACAGACCCTCTCCTAATGCCGGCCAACTGTTGGCTCTTTAATCAACAATCTCTACAAGAATATATTCTGTGCTGTTGTCAGGAACGTAATGGAGGTCTTATCGATAAACCCACAAAACCTCGCGATTATTATCATACCTGTTATGACTTATCGGGTCTATCGATCGCTCAAAACTCTTTGTCCACTCAATTGATAATCGGTTCTGAAGATAACAAAGTCGTCAGTATTTAACAAAATGTTGACTCAATTTTGTTTTAATTCAAATACTTTTTTTAGGTTCCGATTCATCCTTTATTTAATGTGAGGTTAGATTCGGTTCGTTTCGCTAAAGAATATTTTGCCACAAATACGTGATATTCATTGGATTCAATGCAATAATAACTAATATTTAATAATTTGAGTCATTTTTTGTTTACTTTTTTTTAATTCGATTAAAACTAAAATATTATTTTTACGGTTCTCTCAAATATTAAGAATTGAATTCAAAAAAGAATTTTTATTTAAATCTGATATTTAGAAGTAATTGCATTAAAGATCTTTACGACATCCAAATCCTGGTCCGGGAGGAGGAGTTGTTAAAGATGTGAGTCCTCCGGCGGGTTCGCTCGAAAATCTTCCACTTTGAGCTGAAGGACCCGCTTTAGGTTTACGGCCGGCCTTCAGGTCATCTATAATTTGTTTAACGTTTTCATTACTTAAATCTTCGTAATAGTCGTCATTGATTTGAATCATAGGAGCGTTAACACACGCACCCAAACATTCCACTTCTACTACTGTAAACTCTTTATCTCCTTTACATACATTTCTAGTATATTCATAGAGTTCTTGAGCGCCTCTAAGCATACAAGGAGTGGTTGTGCACACCTGGACGTGATATTTGCCTAAAAAACAAAACATTAGCTCTTAATTGACATAAAACGGAAGAATATAAACCAATGGGTTGTCTGTTAAACATTGTGTAAAAAGTGGACACTTCATAGACACGCATTCGCGGCATTTCTAGATAGTCGGCCACATAATTCATTGCTTTCAATGGTAACCAACCTATCAATTATTGGATGAATAAGAATTTTATATGAAAATCAAGTAAAAGAGAAAACCGTATTGTCTTTGAGCCAAATCTAGAAGTGGTATAACAGCCGCACATTTGTATCCCTCGGGATATATTGCTATCAATGCCTGAGCCCTCTGAACACATAAACATAATTTAATTTTTAAAAATATTAAAACAATATTTTTCAAACCTTTTTGTTTTCTTCAGTAAATTCAAAAGTATTAGAGTCGGGGTCTTTCTCTCGGTGGACAAACGATACATCACTCAATTGAACGCTTTGTCCCAAAATATAAGGTTTTGGCAAAAGTCTATTAAATGAATTCCTAATTGTATTTAATAAAGACATTTGAACACAACTTTTGGGTCAAAATCACAACAAAAAATTAATTAAATGTTTTTCACTTCAAAACAAGGATTGGATGTAAACAAAAGTGACGTCAAACCCAAAAACCGCTCATAAAGTGATTTAAAAATCTATTATTTGTTTTGATTTGAATTTTGAACCATTTATTCATTTATTCATTAATATTTATTTAATAGTTTTGGACCAAAACTTTTGATTACCAGTACTTCATATACTTCTTCGGTGGTAATAATGGCCCAAAACTATTGGACAAAATATTTGATTTCGAGTCAAATCACAAAACAATTTACTAACAAATCATTTGTTTATTTAAATAAACGTTTTATTAGAAATGGAAATACTGTCGGATATAATCATTTGAAAGTCAGTCAATTAAATTCAATACAATTAAACTCTTCGCCAAACCTTTCAATAAATGGATCCAAAATCTTGTATTCAAAAGATTTAAATTCTGTGAGAAATCTGACAATAAGTTCAAAATCAAAGACATTATTGAAAGACGAGAATCAGTTAAAATTGGCTCAAATTCTATCGAAATCACGAATTGATTTCTTTCCTCTTTTGAAAGAAAAAGATTTTGAGATAAAAAATTTTGAAAATGAATACAAAGACTTCTTTGAATTAATAAATGTTTGCGAAAAAAACAAATTAAATAATAGTTTGTATTATCCGAGTGTTACCACTATTTTAAGTTCAACGCTTTCCGTTCAATCTTTGGTCGCTTTAGACAAATGGAAAAAAATGAAAATCTCTGAAATGGGAGAAAAGGGATTCAGAGACTACCAGAAGAATATCCTGAGTCGCGGAAAATTACTTCATAATAATATCAAAAATTTCATTCAAACAAAAGATGAGTCAACTCTTGTAATAAATGAAAGCATTGAAAAGTTATGGAAAAGTCTATCAACAGTTTTGGATGACATCAAAGAAGTGAAACTCTGCGAAACTCCAATCACTCATCCATTTCTTTATTATAAAGGAATTGTTGATTGTGTCGCACATTATTCCGATAAACCGGTTATTATTGAATGGAAAACATCTGAAAAATTAAAGCCGTCGTTAAAAGATATTTATGACAACCCTTTACAGGCCGTCGCATATTTAGGAGCCATTAATTATGAAACCCAACACAACAATTGTCTTCCTATTAATGAAATAATTTTGGTTTACGCTTATGAAGACGGCACTAACGCTCAAATACATCATTTAAGTGCTGATCAGTGCAAACATTATTGGAAGCAATGGTTAAGTCGTGTTAAAAGTTACTGGGATTTAATTGCTTTCAAACAAACGATTACTTAGTTTTCTATTTTAAAATTTATAAAACTTCACAAAAAATAAATCTAAGAATAAATAAATAAATAAATAAATAAATATTTTTTTTTATATACAAAATCTTTAAATCATTGAAATTATAATGTAATTTAAGTGAAGAACAAAATGACTGCCTTTTAATTTGAAAGACTTTTGAAAGGAAGTCAAGAATCCGATAATAGAGAGATCAAGACTCAGGACGAGTTTAGAATACCAGGTTTATAAGACCTTGGACTAAGTCCAAAAAGTTGACTAAACATCCGTCGTATTGCGCGGCACAGTTTGCGTTGTCTTGTCGTCCATATCTGGCGGCCAATTGGTATTTAGAGACTACTTTCAGGGGTTCCTCCGCTTCAGTATAGGGTCTAAAAAATTGGAAACATTTTTAGAGATATTTTTTAGAATATATGTTACGAACGGAAAAAATAGTTGTAAGACGAGACCCGTCAGTCCATATTTCTTGGGCTGATTGTGAGCCTCACAAATGCATCTCTTCATACATTCCTGTGCGTCCAAACGGGGAAAGTTAGGCAAATCGTCGACCGACTTCTCGACCCAACCCATTATTGATTCGGAAACGCCGACTAAACGACTGGTCATGAAATTAGCCAATCCTTGTCTCTCTTCTGTATTCATTGATCGGCCCATAATTGTTTCCGATATATTTATGATATGTTTGGCCAAAATATAGGGAATGGCTCTAATGTCAGAATCCAAACTTCTTTTCGTTGTTAAGTCTTCGGGAAAAAGAATTGGTAACCAAAGAGATAAACTTGAAAAGACAATAATCCCGAGCATTGCTATATTGCCTGAACCCAATTCATACAAAAATTAAATTTAAAAGAATAGTTAAAAGAGAGGGGAGAAGACGTACCGACATTTAATGCCGATAATGGCGTTTCATATTTAAGTCCGCGACCATAACCCGGAACAGTTAATGTAAAAAGAGGAACATTTAAGGCAAAAGAAGAGTTAAAAGCAGTTCTATCGACAGATAATGAGTGCCACATTTCTCTGAAAAGATTGCCTCCAACACCAGACCTTCCATGCATTGGCACAGAATAAAAATTGGTTTCATAGGGACTCTTACTCTTCCATTCACTTCTTTTAAAATCCGATGGATTTCGAATCGAATTTAAATCACTTTTTAGAATAAAATCGGAGTTCTTTACAGAAATATTACTGTCTTTTGTATAAACGGCTAAAACCGATAAAATGATGAGAAAAATACTGAAATATCGCTTCAAAAAAATCATTTTTATAACTTTCAGTCATTGAGAGTAAAATATTTGAAAACACAAATAGAAAATCTTTTCTCAAATAAGCACTTAATTAAAACTTACTAAAACTTCAAACTTTAAGTTACGAACAATCAATAAGATGTGAGCCCTCTCTTCTTCTCTACAATAAATGACTCGCTCTGGAAAACTCTTACTATTACTACTATTACTACTATTACTACTTCCTATTTATTCAATTTCAGGGTCACTGACCGGTGAAGAGAAGGTCACTGCAAATGCACTTAAGGACAGGTTTTGTTTATCAATATATCATTCAAATGAAAAGAATTGTATGATTTACCGCTTCGTTGGATCAGACAAATGACACTTTTCCTAATATTTATAAAACTAATTCAATTCAAGCTTTTAAACTCTAAAAACTTATTATTCTTTCAAAAGTTTTGTTGAGAAGTAATTATTAAGTAAAGTTTGCATTCTTTTACCTCAACAAAACTCTCTCTCTCTCTCTCTTTCTCTCTCTTTCATTCATTCACTCACTCTTTAAATTTAAATTCAAACAAATAATTCATTTATTTACATCTAAACTGAAATAACAGAAAATAATTTTGACTAAATTTAAATCAAATCCTCCAAATAGGGAACATTTTGCAGTTTTCCGACGGCAGCCATCACTCCCTTAGACTTAATTATTTTAGAGGCCAGTGTTGACACGTCCTGAGCAGTAACGGAATCCACCTCTTTCTCAAAGTCACTCAAACTCAAAACCTGACCCAATGTAAGTGATTGCGTTCCGATCTCTTCAACCAAAACTATTGGGTCTTCATTTGAAATAAGTGTCGAAGCCTTGAGAGCGTGTCTGACAACAGATATTAAATTAAATCAAATTCTATTCTATTTTTTTGTTATTTTCAATTACTTCGCAATTTTGAGGTCCTCTTCTTTAATATTTTTGGCGGAATCTCTCAATTGAGTGACCGCTGCCTTCACTGCTTTGTCGATATCCTTATAGTTTGCGGCAATATTTATACCAAAGAGACCACTGTCTTCATAGTTCATATTGAAAGCCGAAACAGCAAAGGGTTCATTAGTTGCTTTGGCCACTGCTTTACCCAATACAGTGTTTAGACAATCGCCAGATTCAATGCGAGGACCCGTTCCCAGTATTGTTTGCAATAAAGAAAGAGCTAATACTTCCTTCTGATTCTTAAGTCTTTAAAATTATAACAAAATTAAAAAATGTTTGATTTGTTATTTGCTTTAGTAATAATACCCGACTCCTTCTGCAGCGATGGCCACATAAGTGTTGTCTAAATCTAAGTCAATGCGAGACTGACCACCGATGAACTTTGATTGTCCACTTTGTGCTCTATCGCCTCTCGGCATCGAAAAGTGTTTCTCCACTTTTTCCAAGAGTTGATTGTGTTCTATACCTGTGCCCACAATCGCCGCACGATTTGAAACAAAGTGTTGTTCAACAAAAGTGGATAACATTTGAGAGGTATGTTTTCCGAGCATAAACTCCGGTGAATACAATGAATTCTTAAGACCTCCTCTAAACGCCACCGAATGTAAGGCCTCTGAAAGAAGTAATTGCGGCGAATCCTTCAGAAGTGAAAGATCCACTTTTTGTCGATACAGATTATCTTTGATTTGCCATCTCTTGAATGCCGGCTGAAGAACAGTTTCCGAAAGATATTTAATGTTATTATCGGTATAACTTCCGTCGTTTTCCAGAATATAAATCATATAATCTCTTGTAGTCAAAGCCGAAAGACTTCCGCCGACGTATTCAATGTTTCGGGTGATTCCAAAGATGGTATGATTTTTAGTTGAGAAACCGGCCATCGATCGCAAAGTGTGGGTTAATCCCAACTGATCCGGTGGCTCATATCTTGAACCGGCTCTTAGTATTACTCCAATTCGAGTGATTGGACTGTTATTGTCCAGAGAAGTGACTACTAATCCATTTGGAAGTGTTGTTGTCTTCAGTTCGTGTGCTCTCAACGCTTCCGATTCAACAGTTTTAGCCGCAGTTTTACTACTCATCAAACGTCTAATGACTAAACCATTCATATGATGTCGAGATATCTTCGCGGACATCATTTTATTAAAATAATTACTAATTATTTAACCAAAAAAATGTGAAATCAATTCAATGATAAAATGGCAGTAAATTATTTGCAACGATTGCAGCGACACTACAGTCAAACCCTTTTATAATAACTCTTTTGTAAGAAAATTAGAAATAAAAGAGAATAAATTCATTTTATATAATTATTTTATTTTATTATTTTTCTCTAATTTAATAAATTTAATTAAGATTCAGACGAACAGCACTTTTAAGATAAAATTGATATAAAAAAATGTTTCGCTTTTATATAAACTTTAGTGAAATAAAGGATTTGCCCTCAAAATAACTTAAAGGTTGACTCAATAATAAACAGAAAACTTTAAAAATTTGTTAAATTATTTCATTTAATTAAACTCTTAATTATTTGTTTTCAACGCTTAAGTCATAACAAAAATTATATTTTTATTGAGTAATTGAATGGTTGTGAGCGATGTCTCAATTAATAGGATCTCAACAAATGCCACAATCGATGGCAACACAATCCGTGTCTCAAACGGTTGCCGTCAATCAGCCGACAGTTGGGACAAGTGGTCCGACCAGTGGTTCCGTTCCTCATAACTATGGAATGACATCACAATCAGCGCCAAACCCTCAGTCGGGACAGCAATCAAATGAACAAAATTTTAATTTGATTACAAAAGTCAGACAATTAGTGTTATCTCTGAAGGAATCGTTGGCCGTAAATATCATTTCATTAATTTTTTTAAATTGAAATTTAAACGATTAAACATTTAGTGTTGAGACTATGTTTTATACAATAATTAATATAAATTGGATTCGTTTTGATTTTATTATTAATAAAAGTTTTAATTAATTGCAGACATTAATGAAAGTATCTGCCGGTAATATCATTCATAATTCACAAATCGATAGCGGACTGTAAGTTATTTATTAATTCATATTTCATGTAAATTATATACAAATATTAACCATAATATACACATTCATATCAATTATCAAATATAGATAATATTAAAAAATTATGATTAAAAGTATTTAAGTTTGAAATATAGTGCGAAAAATTGACAATTTCAATCCCTTCCCTTGAAAAGTATTTTGCTTTCCCTTCCCTTGGACAAATTTTTAAGGGAGTCCCTTAAAATTGCCTTACTCACCCTTAGGTTAGTTTTAAAAATGATTTATTTTAATTTACCGCTTTTTAAACGAAATGAATTTTTTTTAAATTGTTTGTAATTGATTTGATTACAGCGAGTCTTGTAATTCAATTTGATGCCAAATAAAGTTATTATTATTATTATTATACATAAATCAGAATACAATTAATATAAATCAAAATTAGAATTAATGAATATCAAGTAATTACTATTTAGCTGTTAATATAAGGTAAGTCATCGTCAAAATTCTGGGCTCCTTTTATGGTAAAATTTAATTATTAATACTAAAAAATATTACCATGTTCAAATTAGTTAAGTCAAAAGCACTTATCATTGATTCCGTGAACTTATGTCACTCATAGAGAATATACATTCAACGTAAAGCGTAACTGAATTTTGTAAATGGATATTTCACCATGATAATCTTATACGTTTTTAAAGTTTGATATCATTTTGAAGCAGAATAATTGTCTTTACTTAAAAGTATCTTGAATTTCTCTGAATGATCTAGTTCATATGATTTTCAATGGATCAAATTAAAAGTACCATTTTTCGTTGTTGGAGCAAAATTAATCAATTCAAACATCAAAATTTGATTAAAATCACCATTCAATTATTTTCTCTCTTTTAATATTGTAATAAAAGATTGAACCAAGATGAAATAAATAAAGAAATGCGATTCATTGAAATGAATTAATTGAATTTACTATTTGGTGTAACCCCAAAACTTGCTAAATTTGCCCCCACCACACACCACACACCACCACCAAACTCCAAACAACGAAAAATGCAACTTTTAATTTGACCGATCGGAAATCATATGAACTAGATCTTTCAAATAAATTCAAGATACTTTTAAGAAAAGACAATTATTCAGCTTCAAAATGATATCAAACATTTAAAAATCGGATAAGATTATCATGGTAATATATCCATTTACAAAATTCAGTTACGCTTTACGTTGACTGTATGTAGGGATGACTTAGAATTTAAAAGATTAAACCAAACATAATTTGGCGATAATCTTGTTAAAAACTTATTTCTAATTTTGAAAAATTAAAATTTGAAATATTTTTCTGAGAAATATTTTGTAATCGGGGGGAGTCTCCCCTAAACCCCCCATTTGTCGATCTCTATAATACAATCTTTACATGAATTTTATATAAAAAACTTCAAAATATTTAATTATTTGAATAACAATAAAAACATTTTTAATTGAAATTGATTTCATTCATTCAATAGTATTAATCTTCACTTAATAACTCATTGATTGTATTGTTGCATGATCATTGCACGCTCATTGCATGGTCACTATAATGTGTTATAATTTATAACTTATAAAGATAAAAAGTTACCTATGACTATTACCTATGGAAATTTGAACCTTAGCCAAATTGAAACCTTGAATCTATTTTACGATAAAATCGATTTATTAATCGTTAGAATAACTAACGATTAGGTAATAGTGTGTTATTGAAAGACACTTTTTCTTATCTTTACATACATATATATTTTGAAAAACATGTACCCTAGGTTAGTTGATTGGTTATTTAAGTTGAAAACTAATCGTTATTTAAATAATGAAATCTTGCATTTTCTCTATTAATAGCATTAGTATTGAAGGATAAGAGAAAACCTTCAAATAATTAATTAATTAATATATTATCAAAACTATTGAATGATTTGTTATCTTTGAATTAAATATAGAAAAACGAGTGAAGAATCGGTGGCGCGTTTTGACAAAGCAATGGAAGACTTCTTCTCCATTTGTAATCAAATTGAATTGCATTTAGTGAGTTCTCAACTAATTCTTATCTAACCTTTTATTGACTTTTGTTTTAATTAAAGAAAACATTACTGGAGTGTACTATACAGTCCCGGGACAGTCAAATGTATTTAAATTTCAATGTTAACAAAACAGATAACGTTTCCGACACTTCAAATATGAATTCAGATTCCATGTCTTATAATCAGTATTTAATGACAATTAAAAGTCAGGTTAATTTCGCCAAAACTATTCACGATATGTTAATTGAAGGCTCAAAGCGTATCACTCAAACAGATCTGAACCTCAATTCAATTACTCCTGGAGTGAACTCATCGGTTCCGACACCAAACACTTCAGTAGTTTAGTGTTAATTTGTTTATTAAAAATAATAAAAGTTTTAAAAACGATAATTAATTGATGTTTTAAATAAGAATTAATGAATCAATTTTTGAGTATATTTTGAATGCAATTTAAATGAATATATAATACATTATATATACAGAAGTTAGCATTAGTTGTGGTAATAATTCAGCGCTTATCAAAAGGAAAGCCAAACATTTCTTGTGAGGCATAAGTGACATAAAGGAATCCATCCTCGTCTTTATTTTCTTTGTAGACCTCAGCCATTGTTTTGGTCATATTAGCCATACTTCTGTTGTTTATGATTAAATAAAAGGCTTGAGTTGATGTCAATTGCATTCGGTTCCTGTTTTTCCAAAATACAATTCATGAGATATTCATGAGATAATCAAAGGAAATATAAAAAAGTCATTAAATTTATCGACAAATATAACAATGGATTCACTGTAAAGACCAGAGATTTGTTCCGTTGGCAACAAATCGTTTGGTTATGAAAAATATTTTTATCGTTTTTGCTATTCTTTGGAACTGATTATTGCCTTCAACTTATTTATTGAAGTCTATCACAATTGAAAAACTGATTACATCTGATGTCGAGTCAGATAAAGGGGTTTAATGTTCAAATCATCAGAACATTGACCCATAAATTAGAGAGAAATGTCATTTTTCATAAATTTCATAAATACCTGATTATAGTAACGAAAGTAGCCATCGGTAACTCTTGAGGCACCAAAAATTTAGTTTTGTCTAATACCGGAAGACTCTTCTCCTTTGAATATCTTTCAACGATTACCTAAAAATTAGTTTTTAAGTCAAAGTTCAATCAAATATCTTTAGTTTGAGGACAAAACGTAAACATTTAGTAAAAGAAAATTAGTTATCTCTGAAGTGAATAGAAGTTTGTGTTTATCGCTGTTATTGACGCTATTATTGATAATATTTTAAATATGTTTTCATTTTATTTTATAAAAACTTTTGAACAAATGATAGCTATTTCTCAACAAAAACTCAGATTAAATTAACTAAAATTAAACTATAATTTAAAAATAGATTAATTCTATGATATTTCAATATATCTTATATTAAACATTGAAATAATTAAAAAATTACAAAAAAAAGTTCAACTTTTGTAAACTTACCGGTATTTTAGTCGGAAATTTTGCTCGAATACCACAAACTTCTTCTCTTCGAGTGGCTGTCAAATCAATTTCATTAATATCTTATAATAAATTTTGAAGAAAAACTAAATATTTATTTTAAGGATTAATTGTATTTAAAATAAGAGAAATTCAGTTTAGAAATAAAAGTAGAGAGAGTTAAGCAAAAGTTCAACTATTTTTCATTTAAAAAACTTAAGCTATGATTTTTGAAACTAGTAATATTAACTATAATTAGTAAAATAGAGAACTAAAAAGCGGTAAAATTTGAGAAATATTTAAGAAAAATGAAGAGACAATTAGAGACAATTAGAGACTCACTCAATGGTTTTCTTTGTTTAAATGGTTTATTTGACGGATTATCACATTTATCGGTGTTCGGAGCCATTAATTTTCGGATAAAAAGATAAAACTTTAAGGAAACTAAACTTTATAACTCTTTTAGAAGTTTAAACTCAAGAAATAATAAAACAATTAATTGATTTGAGAGACGAAACGAACAAATGATATAAAATTAGAGAAAAATATTGTTTTCGCACTAATTTCAGAGTTTATCAAAAAACCTGTACTTCAGTGATGAAACTAATAAATGATTGGTTGCCGTTTCGATAAGAATAATAGCCATACAGTCGTCAATTACAACATTTAGACAACATTTAGACATTGGCCGAGAGGTGTGAGTGTCAAAAGTCAACACTCATTTGCCGACGACACCACTCTCTTTACACTTACTGTCGTATCGACACAACTTTTATAATAATCTGGAAAATAGAGTGATCCTGATTATATTATAAGCACTAATTATCCAATAATAAACTACTGGCTGTGCTTTTACTCATCTCAAAAGCAAACAATAATTGCAGTGAAACTCAATTTTGGTCACAAAATTACCCACAAATTATTTGAAACTTTACTCAAATAAAAATAAAATTTTCTATTAATTGAAGGAAACTTAAGTTATAAATTATAACATATAAATCATTATATACTCACTCTATTACTAACTGTTATAAAGTATTTTCCACTTTAATAATGACTCCCCCTTATAGCCAACCCCTGGTCTAGAAATGTATTACATTTTGGAAGCGGTACGTGAGTGACACCGACCGCTGGAAAAGTTTAACTTTAAGTAAACAAATAAACAAATGGATAAACATTTGATAGAATTAGAAATTATTTAATTAAGAGATAAAACTATTCGACAAATTAAGACAAATAACTAATTTTCAGTTAATAATAAATTTTTTCGCTTTTCTTTTGCTAAAAGTATTGTTTGTTTAAATAAATTACAGAACAACTGAATTGTGACGTAAGTGTCGTCGTTGGCCGGAATCGGGTATGTTATCAAAGTTGGGTCACTATTAGTGTCGACCACTCCTACAGTCGGTATCAATAGTTTGGCCGAATCGATGACTGCCGGATGTGTTTCGAAGACATTATTCATTGTATTTAAGAATATAACTAAATCGGGTAAACGAGTGACCGCACCATAAAATCGTGTCGTGTCATAAAAAGAGGAATTCTTCCACTGACGACAATTACTATATTCTCCGCATTCTTTTGCCATTCGTTCGACTAAATGACCCGTCTTTTAGACGTAATGTTCATATTTAGTTGAATTGAAGTAAAAAATAACATTAAAAATGCTTACATTCGGCGATCGGTTAATGAAAAGAATGATTCCACCCCTGAAGGCGATGTGAGCCGTAAAGTTTAGCGCTTCCCTCAATCTTTGAGCCGTTTGGTCCAAATCAATGATTAGATGACCCAAACGCGACCCAAATATGTATGGACTCATTTGTGGGTTAAGAGTTCCCATTTTGTGTCCCAAATGAGCTCTCGATTCAAATAATTTTCGGACCGAAAAAAGTTTATTTACCCCAAAATAGTCCAAATGTTTTAATGACTCATCGAATGACTTATTTATAATTGAATTAACGGATGTTTCCTCAATTGAGTCCGACTCCAAAGAATTATGTTGTGACCACTGATTACCACTTAAAGAAGTCTTCATTTGTCGGACTTTCATTTCATTTGATTCAAAACGTTTTAATAATTTAAAGCCTTTGAAAAAAAAATAAATGTTTGGTCTTTTGTCTGAAATTAATTAAAACTTACCCTTAATTTTGAGAAATCGATTCATTTTTATCAAACTTTAAGTTTTAAAATGTTTTAAATCCAAAACACGTTTTGTTTACAAATATTTGAGATTTAAATTTAAACATAAATTACATACAATTATTGACTTTATTTTAGGGATTAACTCGACTTTAAACTGATATAAAATTAAAATAAACTGATTTAAAGATTAAAACTTTTATATAATGAGATAATTAAACTAAACATTGACACAGAATTAAACAAATATTATAAAAATTCAATTTTTTAATTTTCGTATTTTATGAATAAAAGGTCTCTATTAGTGAGTGTTTTGATAGAGTCTATGGTTTGTGTGAATACATTTCCATTCTTTTGTCAATAAATTATCAAATAATTAACTTTTAATTATTGTTAAAAAAAGATAATCACTGAATATATAGTCAATATGTACTCTTGGATATCAGTCTTCGTTCAAACAAATTCTCAAAATAATATTTAAATTAAGTGAAACTTTTTAGTCTCAAATCTATTGATTTGTCAAACATTGAAAACAAAAACAACAAAAAATGAGAGTTTTCTAACTTTTCTTAAATTGATTTAAATTTAATACCAAAAACCAAAGATTAGTCTAAATGTGGGCCAAATGTTGTGTCAAAATAAATTGTCAGTCAATTCTTCAAATAATCATTTTTCGAGTCATTCAAAAGAGATAATTAATGGCTATTTTCTGGAAGAGAGCCGTACTTTTGTTAGTGTTTGTAATCGCAGTCTTACAGGTATTACAAGTATTACATAATTATTGATTCAAATTTCGGTTTTCATGTAATTTGAATGTAATTAAAGGTAATTCATATGACTTTATTGAGTCGATTGGAGGCTAAAAGAAATGAAAGGCGTAAAAGAGTGAAGACTTTAAGTGAAGAACTAATCACTGAATATAATGAGTTTGACGTCGAAACCGATCGCAAAAGAATGAATGAAATGGTGAGAAAGACCAGTGTTTTGGACTCTTCTGGTGAATACCATATCATTAATTTTCTGATTCGCTGTCAATCATTGGGTTCTCGTAATCACATCCGTCACGACATTTGTCTGGTGTCGCAGTCGAGTGTCTCTCAATTATATAATTTGGGTCTTTTATCGCATCGATGGCACGGAATGTCTTCAGTGGCGGTATTCGCCTTATCTCATGACATTCCTTTAGCCATAGAAACGATATTACTTTTGCGTCGATGCTATCCATCGATTCGTCAGAACACAAGTTTTCATTTGGTTTATCCCTTAAGTGTTCCGAAGCCGGCGATCGGCGCCACAACTCTTTCTCCTCGACTATCAATTGATGTCATCTCTAAAGAAAAAAATTGCGATCGAATCGAAAGTTTATTAAAATCTGTTCAATCAAATGAAGTAAATTACGGTCACTCAGGAGTTGCTTATCCCAATAATCTTTTGCGAAACGTCGCCCGAAGAAACTCTTTAACCGATTACACATTTGTAGTGGACATCGATCTCGTGCCCAATCAATACCTTTACCAACAGTTCTTTGAATTCGCCCAACAAAATGGACTCTTTTCAGAGCAACAGAAAAAGGAAAAAGTTGTTTATGTGGTTCCCGCCTATGAAGTCAATACTATTACTATCGCCGATCAAATTGATCTCAAATTGGAAACAACGAACCAAATGATACCAAAAGACAAAAAAGAATTATTACAAATGATTGAATCAACGAATGCCCGACCCTTTTATATAGATTTGTGTTGGAAGTGCCAAAAATATACCGATTATGAGAACTGGCAAAAACACTCGCCCTCTGATAAGTTTGGCATTTTGTTCGAAGTTTTATGGAGAGACCCCTGGGAACCATTCTATATCAGCTCCAATTCTGTTCCCCTTTACGACGAACGCTTCCGACAGTATGGCTTCAATAGAATCAGTCAAGTAATCTATTTTTACTTTCATTTCAACCTTTTAATACCATTTCAATTAGTGTTCCAACTTTTTGACATTTTTTCAACCCTTCCCTTCCCTTCCCTTCCCTTAAAACATAATATACTTCGAAAAGTTGAAGAAATACATTAATTTTACATAAGAATAATAAATTGTGAGTTAAAATTATATAAAATAAGTTATTTTATATAATTTAAGGTTTTAATGATTAAAAGTTGTAATCGGATAAAAGTACCTAAAAAAAGTACCTTTTATCATTATTCCTAAATAACATTATCTAGTTCATTAAAAAATGA
>JAQFZM010001137.1:0-20771 GCA_034695785.1 Galumna obvia | reverse complement strand
ATTAATCATCAATTAAACCTCTTCAAACATATTAAAGTAGAAAATTTGTATCTTCGTTTCCCAATAAAGAATGTAAACGAAGATATTGTCGAACTTAAAATAGTCAATACCACTAATCATTTTGCAATTAATAATCAAATAATGTGCTTAGCTAATCAAGTGGAGATCTATGGAATTGATTATAACTTTGAAAAAGTTTTTGAAAAGCGATATCGGCTTGACTTTCCAATCAAAAATGTTGCCTGGGAAACCAAGAAGCCTACATTTTTAAGTCGAAATGGAGCAAATGGACTTGTCCTTTTCTCTATTCTGAGATCAAAATAGCTTATTAATATATTTAATAAAACGCGCATGCTTTTCATACGTCATTCCTCAATGCCTAACCAAATATAAAACCACCTCAACCTTCACAACTCATTCATTATATGTGCTAACGCTCTTAAATGTGGTTAATAAAATATTTTAAGCTTGTGTTCGTTATAATGATTAAATCTGCATCAACTGAAGCACTATCAACGATAAGTACAGCCCGATACGAAGGACCCGGACCAAGTCAAGCTGACTCATTCATATGGGAAAAACAACCATCAAAGGTTCCGGTCTATGATTCCGAATCAACTCCTTCTTTTTCTCCGAATGATTCCAAGGATTATAACCACGAATCATTTGAAAGCCAAAAAGAAGAAAAACCAGTTCAAATAAGTTTAAAACAAAATTTTATGCCAGTTCCAAAATACACTATCGACGATGTGGCCGACTGGTTGGACCGATACGAGCAGGCAAGTAAAGTCAATCAATGGAATGATAAACAGAAATACGTGGGACTTTATTGGGCATTCAGTGAAACGCCCTACGCGAAATACTATTTACACCTCGATAAGACTGGCCAAATTAAAGACTGGAAGTCAGCAAGAGAGATACTATTGAAAAGAAAGTCAATAACAAAAAACTCCTATTCTGCCATTAATGCAAGGAAACAAATGCCGAAAGAAAGTGTGGCTGAATATATATACGCAAAGGAAGCTCTATACAACGCTACTAATCCTAATTTACCAGTTGATTTTATCATTCAGGAAATCATTAATGGATTCGAGCCCCGATTACAGAAGAAATTCAAACTTCTTAATGCCGGGAATGAAATTGACTCAATTGATGAGTTAATCCAAAAGGCTGAAACAATTCAACAAACAATGGAAGCTGTTGATAAACTGCCAAGAGGAAGATATGGTTTTAAACAAAGAGAACCTTACCAAGAAATGGAGAAGAAAGTTCACTTTAAAGAACACGAAGAAAAAGGGAACAGCCGTCAAATACAGACTCAATTATCGAAAATGAATCAAACAATGATTGGATTACAAAAACAATTCAGAAACATAAAACCAACTGGTGGAAACATGTATAATCCTAATTTCCGGCCAAATTGGGCAAATAAAAATAATTCATTTACCAGAACCAACCAAAATTCAAATGCTTACAATCCAAACTATCGTCAAACCAACGATAGAAATTCCCCTAATTTCCGTAAAAGATATGACACAAGAACACCACCGCCACCTCCACCACCTTCGTCGCCTATTAATCGGAATGGAATGAAAACCGAAATAGAACCACAAATCATTCGGAACACACAAGGGAAAACTCAGTGTTTCTTTTGTAATGAATTTGGCCATTTCAAACGAGACTGTCCAAAATTTAAGAAGACCATCGCTAAACAAATATCGGGAAACTAATAGGTGACGGTTATTCTGAAGGAGATAACCGTCCAGTTTACCAAATTACAGATCCTTCTAAACCCAACTCTAATTTAATATATTTACTCATCTTAATCAAAGATATTCCAATAGAAGCCCTCATAGATACAGGGAGTAGTGTATCATTAATACGAGAAAATGTGGCAAAGAAGTTAAAATTAATGATCAACGAAAATCCAAAACCAATAGCTGTTAAGCAGCTGAATGGCGAAATAACCATTATTAGTAAAGAAACATACATTGAATTTTCGATTATCGAAGGAGAAAATAAAAGTAATTATAAACACAAAATTTACGTTATCCCTAATATGTCACCTGAAGTTTTATTGGGGGTGGATTTTTGCCGTAAACACATTACTCATATTAATTTCACTAATGAAGATAATATGACTTTAATTTCTCGATCTGATGATTCAGAAATAACACAAATATTAGAAGTCAAACCCGACGAATACCGCCAGATTCTTGCAAGCGACATATATTCTTGCCCAACCGATGAAGCGAAATTCAAAACTTTAGTTACACTCTTAGGTGAAATACCAGAGAATAGGACAAGAATATCTTGTTTCAATGTAACTAATGAAGAATGCTTTCTCGAAGTAGAAGACATAAAACCTGTTAAAAATGACTTTGACTACAGTACAATAATTGGTACTGAAGACAACAAAAAAAGATGTGAAATTCTGAGTTTATTAGAAAAATTCAAACATCTGTTCGCAACAGACATTTCTCAACTCTCGTTAGCAAAAGGTGTCGAACACACCATCGAATTAACAACTGAAGAACCAATTAAGAAAGCACCCTATAGGGTCTCTCAAAAGGAAAGAGAAATAATAAAACAACAAGTGGAAGATATGTTAAAGCAAGGTATCATTAGAAAATCGAATAGTCCCTACAGTGCACCAGTAGTCCTTGTCAAAAAGAAAGATGGATCAGTTAGATTCTGTGTTGACAATCGTGATCTCAACAATATTACTGTTAAAGATCGACATCCGCTTCCTAATATAGCAGACCTAATTCATAGTTTAAAAGGGGCAAAATTTATATCAACTTTAGACCTTTTTAGTGGTTTTTGGCAAATCCCAGTTGCAGAGAAAGACCGACACAAGACAGCTTTTGTTACTACCTGTGGATTATATGAGTATAATCGCCTTAACTTTGGATTAACGAACAGTCCGGCTACTTTTCAACGCCTGATGAATACCGTCCTTAACGAGTATCTTTACTCATTTGTTTTATGCTATTTAGATGACATCGTGATATTTAGCACGAGTTTTGAATCACATCTTGAACATTTAGGGAAGGTTTTCAATAAGATCAGCGAATATAATCTTAGACTTAAACCGAGTAAGTGCAAATTCCTTTCTAAAGAGACAAAATTTCTCGGCTTTGTAATAACAGAAGAAGGGATAGGTTGCGATCCTGATAAATTAAGTGTTGTCAAAAATTTTCCGAGACCAAAAACACAAAGGGATGTCAGAGCTTTTCTCGGATTAACCGGTTATTATCGAAGTATGATCCTTAATTATGGAAAAATCGCAAAACCCCTTACAGAATTATTGAAAAAAAATTCTCAAAACAAAATTGAATGGAATGATAAAGCGGAAGCAAGTTTTCAAGAACTCAAAAGTAGACTAATGTCTGCCCCAATACTTGCCCATATTATTCCAAATGGTAAATTCATATTATACACAGATAGTTCCAATTATGCCATGGGTTGGATATTAACCCAAATTCAAGAAGGGAAAGAACGCGTAATTGAGTACGGTAGTAAAGTGTTCAATGAAACTCAAAATAAATATTGTACAAGTGACAAAGAAATGTTGGCCGTAGTAACGGGCTGCATTAAGCTTAGACCATATCTAGCGGGAGAACACTTTATCATTAGAACGGATCACCATGCCCTCTGTTTCTTAAATCGAGTAAAAGATCCTTCAGGAAGACTCACAAGATACGCTTTAAGATTAATGGAATTTGACTATAAAATTGAATATAAAAGTGGTAAATCACATGCTCACGCTGACGCTTTATCAAGATACCCTACTACTTCTAAAGAAGATCCTGATAACGTGGAAGACATACCAGTTTTGTTCTTTGAATTAGATAAAGGTCCGTTGGAAAAGTGCAAACTTTTTAAAGAAAATTCAATACATACCTCGAGTTGTTATCAAATTTGTGAAATAGAACCTCAATTAACACCAATAACTAATTACGAAATTGCATATATTGAGGAATTAGGACTTTTATGGGAAGAAAATATCTTTGTATCTGAAAAAGGTGAAAATATTTATTTACAAGCAAAAACAAATAATGAAATTCCATCTACTGAATTTCAATTCAATTATAACTTAGACAATATAGATATGAGGAAAGCTCAAGAAGCAGATCCTTGGTGCCTATCCTTAATAAAATCACTTGAAAACAATAATATAAAGACTATGAAAAAGTTTATTTTAAAAGATAAAATTCTCTACAAGAAAAGTTTTGATGATTTCGGTAATTCGAAGGATCTCATATGTCTACCAAGACAATTACGTCAATCTGTTTTACAAGAAATTCATGCAAGTCTTAACGGAGGTGGACATGCAGGATTCTTTAAAACAAATGCTAAATTAAGGGATAGATTTTATTTTCCCAAACGCGACCAAAGCGTACGAAAATTCATTTTGTCTTGCACCTGTTGTCAGTTTCGTAAAAACGACAGTATACCGAATAAAGGACATCTACAACCGATCAGAGTTAATAGACCTTTTGACCTAATCGGAATAGATTTAATTGGACCTTTACCTAAATCCGGACCAAAGAAGATGACCCACATTATTGTAGCCGTCGATTATGCCACGCGTTATACATTCACTCAAGCGATTAACATCGCGACTAAAGAAGAGATAGCAAACTTTCTAATTCATAAAATTATTTGCAGATTCGGGGCTCCAAGAAGAATTTTAACCGATAATGGAAGCCCTTTTACAAGTGAATCTATGCAATCAGTTCTTGATTATTTTAATATCAAACATAGTCTTTCAGCTCCATATCGTCCTAACGTAAACGGATTGACTGAAAGAACAAATCGAACTTTGCTTGATTCCATTTCGCTATATTGTACTTCAAACCAGTCTAATTGGAGTGAAGTATTACCATTTATAGAGTTTTGTCATAACTCTGCAAAAAGTAAATCTTTAAAAGTTTCACCTATCTTCGCCTTAATAGGAATAGAACCTACACTTATACTTGATGTCAATTTTAAAATTAACATCGACAATGATTGTCAGTTCACTCCTGATTACCTCGAAGATGCAAGACATTTGATAAGCGAAAATTTAAAAGACGCTCAATATAAACAAAAGGAAACCCATGATTCTAAACACTCCGATATAAAATTTAAAATTGGTGACCTCGTTGGCATATATGTAAGAAGACGTAAGAAAGGGATATAAATACAAAAATGAGCCTACGATGGAATGGGCCTTATAAAGTGATCATGGCCTACGATAAACCCAAAGATTATTATCTTCTCGAAGACATCAATGACCCAGAAAATCATGAAAAAAGGCATATCTCCAAACTTAAAAAGTGGTACCTTAGAGGGGAAGAGGAATTTGATCCCCTTGAAAATATTAGTCTCCAAATGGGAGAAAATATTTCTAAAAAGCCAAGGCTTACCCTTCCGGAAGATGAAGGGACGGCTTCGTTAGAAGAGAACGAAGACCTTGATAATTCAAATGATGTGGAATTATCGAACGGGGGAAGTCATGACCCACCCGTTAAAGAAATTGAAGAAGACAAAAATGACACTTCTTCTAAGGAAATTAAAGGATTAAAACGAAATTCGAAGGAAATGTTCTTTCCTAAAGGAATTCCACAAGAATTCCCCATTCACCCACCCGACGAGAATTTATTTTAAGTTTAAATTAATAAATATCATAATATAACCATAATTGTTTGCATGATAAACAATATATATAATTATAAATTGCTTGCATGAGAAGCAGTTTAAACTATTCAAAATAATAAATCATAAAAAGTCTTTTGAAACGGATAATAAAATTATCAACAGATGTTCGCATAATGAACTAAGGATACATATTAATCTTAAATTATCTGCATAAGAGATAGATTAACTTTATCACAATCTTCCAATCTCTCACCACGCGGTCGTGGCCTGGTCAGAATGGCCGGATGCAGGCCTCATGTACACGCGTAAGAGGAGACTAAATTAAGTATCAATACGCATGCTTTATATAACCTTATCTATTATATAAGTAGGAGAATTATTATTAGAAGTCAGTAAGTTAGTTCTCTAGTTTATATCAGTGAATTCGTGATGTAGTGTTTTTATTGTAATTCTATTCTTAAGTGTTTTAATAAACTGTTTAAGCATTATCACCAAGTCTATTTATTTACAACTAAAAGAGAAGAAGGCAACCAAAGGTAAGTAGGAGGGTTCCGGAGAAGTTCCGTGGTCACTTGGCCAGGGCTTCACCGTAGACCCACCCATTAAGCCTGCATTTTCACGCCCGTTCATCAGAGGAAGACCAGAAATCTCTAAACATTTCTGGTTTGAACCTTAAGATGTAATTAATTTAATTTTATTTGAACAGTAATAATTATATAAAATATAAATTTAACGATGAATAATTAAAAGAGATGTAAAATATGGCATTATCGGTCACTTGGGGAATAAATTATATATAGTTTAATGAAATTTAATGAAATAATTTAATGAAATAACACCTTTTGTGGTACAAACAGAAGTTACAATATTTAAAATATATTTGAAATAATATAAATCAAAACTTTAATTTAAACTTAGAGACCAAAAATTTCCTTTACGAAGCAGACAAAATGGCAAATTAAGTGAATTTTCATAAACTATAAATCCCTTCCGATTTGAAATAAAAACTAATTTTAAATTTTTTAAATTAAACATTTCTTTTTGAGGATTTACAGTAAATATAAAGTGTAGGAACGGCTTTGAATCTTCTAATATTTTTTTTGCAATTTTTTTTCTATCCCTAATGTTTTGCTGTGATATTCTGTTGATATTTCTTTTCACTTTATCCCCTTCTTCTTTAGTCCTGTTGAGAGGAGGACGCCCTTTTTTGCCTTTCACCTTTTCCTAAAATAAAATTAATATAATTTAATATGGTATAAAAATTATTAAAAGTAAACATAAACTACAGAATTATTATCCATTTGTCCAGATCCCATTACAAATCAGGGTCAAGTACCTAAATATAAAAATATTTATTAATTTAAAAAAAAGAGTTACAGAAAATCTTGGAATTAATATATAAAAGCATAATTTATAAAAGCAAATAGAATTTAGTTTGTTTGTAGTGTATAACAAATAAAAAACTAGTGAATCATGTCTTGAGCTATGGTTTGATGCTGTGGTACTCTTAACTTCCCTTTAAATCATTTTGAAACCACTATTGTATCTGTAAATCTAATTTTATACCAAGGATAGATATAAAGATAAACAAAAATAATATAGTTGCTAACTCATAGGTTTAAGTAAAGTAATTTTTTATAGGAAATAATTTTTAGCGTAAATTGAAAATAAATGCGCAGAAAATTTGTTTAGACTTGTATATTAAGGAATATAGTTGAAATTAACCAAGATCATTTAATAAAATCACAAAAAAAGAATTAAATATACAAAAAAATATTAAAGATTAATTTTATCATGTTTAAAGTAAATTTTTAATCAACTCTATGTTTATGAATATCTTCTTTTGAGTATTGAGCCATTTGTATTATAATATGTTTTCAATATAAAAGTTTTATTCAAAAATGTGAGGAAAGGAAGTCTATCAAAAAAAATTGATAGACATGTAGAAACATAAATTGATTTTTGAAATAATCTGAATTTTTGTTTGATTTTGTGTGAATATTATGCGTACATTAATTGAGTATAACTTGTGGTCTCTTAACGGTCGTTATCAATCGCTAATCAATTACTTGTTTAACACTTGAATTACTAATTTAATTACTTAGTAATTATTTATTCATTTAATAGGTTAGATATTAATTCATGTTTTCAAAAATATTCTTTAAATTAATTGACGCTAAAAAAATACACTCAAATGTTATTAAATGAATGAGAGCTTCAAAACTATTATTACATAAATCTATTGATCTTTTGGTGACGAGTTTTGATACTAAAAGAGAGAAAAACAAAAATTTTATTAAATAAATGATTGAAGTGAGAGATAATTGAGTCAACTATTATATAACACTCATTCACTGTTGTTTACTTTAATTTGTAAAAACTTTATTAATGTAAGTAAACAAGCACATTTCGTGATTCTGAGTAAAGTATTTGCAAAGAAGCTCTAGGATATTAAAGTTGCCTTTCATTAACTATACATAAATTTAGTTAAAATTACTCTTATGTTAAAACTTTAGAAACAATAAAAGTGGAATCCTTTCAATAATATAAAATAACCAAGATTACTTGTCATCAGATAATTGCCTATACTTATTGATAGTTAAGTTTCAAAACCAAAAAACAAAACCTCAGTCCTAATTGAGAGCTCTGTTGACAATTGACAACAAAAGTTATACCGTTTTGTCAATCAGTAAGAAATGTTTCCATTATTTTATTTAAAAAACATTTTATATTTGTCACAATTACCTTGTTAATTTTTAAATGCAACAAAATAAGGATCTTTATAAGTCATACTTTAATTTCACTCAAAAGCTTTTAAGAAAAGGAATGTTAGGAAAATGTAGAAAAAAAACTAATGTTTTGCTTATTGTTTTTGTCAATACAGTTAGCGATTCATCTAATTAAGCTATCGGCTATTCTTAACTAGATCAACCAATAAGTTAATTAAAATGCAATGATTCTAATAGATTTAGAAAATTTGTAAGGTCAGTTAGTAAGATTAGTACCTAATTTTATTGGTCATTAAATTTATTGTAAAATGAAAATCATTTTTTTTTTGCCAAAAAGAGAAAATTTAATAAAAATTCTTTTAAATAGGATTTTATTAAAATAGAGATAAAGAATAGTTTTCAGATCTAATTATAATATCTAAACTTGGCTAATGACCAATAATCAAAAAGCATATGAAGATAAAAGTAAAATGTTTACTTAAGCATTGATTCTTTTGAATCAATGAATTTTATTGAAATTTATTTTTTGGTTATATTTTTTTAAACACTTTTAGTCATTGAAACTATTTTTCAGACTATTTATAAATATCACTTTAATAAATGTCAAGTTTATCTAGTTAATTTTTAATTTTAGACATTAAACACAAAAAATTAAAGAAAATGCATAATTTGCATAAAATCCATCTGTTAGCAAGCTGTTTTAATAATTCTTAAGTTACTTTTGCTTCAATAAATCCTTGTTTATAACCCAAACATGTGATCGAATTACAGCTACAGAAGGTCTGCAACACAACTACTTAAGGAAGTGTACAGTTATACAGAATCTGATATATGCCAAAGTACACCCTTTGGGAAGTTGCCAAGGGCTTTTATTTTAAAGTTGATTGGTCAATTCTCTGCTTACGTCACTGTTCTTTGTCTTCATTTGCTATAAAAGTCGATGAATTCGTCGTAATTTAGTCTTAAATTTAGTTTAAGTATTATTTTTTTGTTCCTTTCGTTTGAATAAACACTCTTTGGCTTAAGTAAGTATTCTTTTATTAATTAATTGCTTCCGTCCGACGGATTCCCGTCGGGTTTACCGGAAGGGCAGTAATGAGTGACAATCAAATGGCCATAATTTATGGTCAAACCTCTTGAGACCTGTGGCGGCCCTCGGTTTAACGCTACTGATGGTCCGGAGGCCTCTTCCGACTCAATGAGTCGTATGAGTCCTCCGAGAGAGGGATCAATGGGTTGACCATTCATTACGCTATAAACTAAAATAATGTCCAAATATTAATTAGTGATTATTTGGACAAAAGGTTTATTTATGACACTTTGTATTCCATAAGTCGAACACATTCTTTATGTGAACAAAAAATTTGATATTTTAGTGTTCGATTTATAGAGGTTTTCCTGTAATTATACTGAAATCAAAAATTTTGAGGGTTCAACAATAATCTAAGGCTTAGATTCTAACAATAATTGTAAGTTATTTAGTTAAACCCCTTTTACCATACATTGACCCCAATGATAGCTTAATTTACTTGAATATACCTTATCTCTAATAGGATAGCTATCCATTCAATATTTAGTCTCTCAGTCCCCTCAAAATGACATTTTTAGTGAACAATAGAGTGTTCACTATTTTATTTGAGAACAACTTTAGCTAAAATGTATATAAAAGTATATTTTTCATAAACTTTTGAAAATTGTTAGCCTTTTGCAAAGGACCTAGCTCACTTTTTTTATTAAGCCATTAGGAAAAATAATGCTCATTATTTCAGTGGTCCTTATTTTTTTCTAAACCCCTAATTTTTGACTCAAATGTAGTCTCACTTATAAGCACAAACTCAAACAATAAGCCCAACAGTTTTATTATAGCCTATAATTTATAGCCCTCACAATCAGACCTCAGTTTTTTATTACTGAAGACTTTTACATTTATATACACTAAACTCTAGACTCAAATACAATGTTTTCCCAAAAGGATTTTGTCAAACTTTTTAGGATTAGTTTAGTAGAAGTGGTTTACCTTAAAAAATCACTTTTAAAGGTATTTCGTGTGTGTGTCGGCATAAAAACATAATTTAACAATAATGAACTTTGACCCAGATGAAAAAGTATGCCCTTAGCAGTGCTTTACTTTTTCTAAAAGTTGTTTTTCTTAGAAATTCTTCCCGTTTTTATTGAGTAAAAGTCACATAAATTTTCACTTTTTCTAAGAATGACCTAGAATGTAATACTAGAATGTAATATACTTTAATTTGTATTGAGAATCAAAAATTCTTTCTTTCAGTATAAGACTAAAGTTTAAAGACAAGGATATTAACTTAATTTTGTACATTTTCCTCCTTTCTGTCCTTGGTCAAGTTAATTTTATGACTACCCGTAAAATGTTTGTAATTATCATAAATAAAACCGGTTTGAAAGGTGACCCCATTTACAAAAGGTTATCATTGAAACCCTAGTATTTGTTTCCTTTTCTAAACCTTAAAAAGCCAAGAATGACCAAGATGGGGTTAAGTAAGTGAAATAACCCCTGTTGGGCCATCCTTGGTTATTGTTGTTTATGTGCTTTTACTCAAATAAATATATTTTGTTGAAAAATTCTTTGACAAAAAATGTTACAAGGTAATTGTGAGTAAAATATTTAAATGTAATTTTACTATTGATTGATTAGAGCATATAATTATAACTTGATAATTTAGACGTGCAATTTTAGAAATTTTCTAATTTAAAAGTAGCATGGTTAAAAATAAATGTTAAATTACTAAATTAATGTATCAGTACAAAAATTCTGGTATTATTTTCAACCTTGTACTATTTATATCTCAACAAAAAGTAGTTCTTGTATTAATTCCAACAAAATGACCTTGTACTTATAATATGGGCAAATAAAGGAATTCTCTAATTAAAATTTTTGGCACTAATATTACTGCTATTATAAAATTAGTGCAGAGGTAGTCAAAGGAGGTTTTTTTCAACATGCTATTTTTATAATATTTTTCGATTAAGTAAAGACTATTCCCTTGTAAAATTATAATTATTAAATATATTTTACAAAGGTATGAATACCGTTGAAAAAGATTTATGTTATCAGTGATAAATTATCACTATTATTATCACTGTTATCACTAATATATCAAAATTGATTGCATTTATCGGTTATTTCTTTTGACTAATTCGTCAAACTTTTAGAGACTAAAAGATAATTGTCTTTTGATTTCAATAAATCATTCTTTAAGTGCTTCAAAGGTATAGCGGGCTCTCCCGTATCCTATATTCCATTGCAAATACATCAAACGTTTGCCGTATAAAGTGTTGAAATCGGTTTTATTAAAAGGAAATTCTATTTAAAAGAATTTATAACAGCAATTCTTTCATTGATCGAAATTTACCAAGACACTTGAATATGTCAAAACCATTCCTAAATAAATTATTCAAGGTAATGTTAATTTGTGTTATAGACAACCGGGTCTTTCGTAAAACTCTCTGGGATTGAAAGAATATATTGTAGACTACAATATATATAATTTATAGTCCCTTAAGATATTATTTGAGAAATTTGTGAAAAATAATACCAATATTTATATAGTAAATACACAATTATAAAACTTATCTATTAAAAGAATGACATCATTATTATCCCTAAACTACAAACCACAAGTCACTTTCAGAGTCTTACATCATTATATCCTTGCACTGTTATAATTTCTTAAATTCTATTCAATTACTGAAGTTTTATAATTGTGTATTGAGTTTATCATTAAATAAATTGTATTATTGAAAGAAAGTGTTTTTATATAAAATTATTATAATTTCAAAATCTGAAACTATTTGAGATATTTAAATGAAACTTGGTATTTTATTACATAATGTTAACTATCTCTACATTTGTAGAGTTTCATCAAAAATAGTTTGAGTAAAGAGCTCAAAAATGTTCAAGCTCATATGAACATTTATAATTTATAGTTGTGATTAAAGACAATATTGTTATCAGATATTAGAGGGGATATGCAATAAAAATAGCCCACTTACTATTTTGCATGAAACTATTCATATTGAATGCATATAAATAAGTTTAATATGCTTGTTCATGTCACATACCATACTTATAATTTTGGCCAAAACATGGCTGAAAATGGCGGAAATAATTGGTTTTGGTTTAGTCATGAGTCGGGACATATTAAGACATTCCTAAGGGATAACATTACTGTCAACGAAAGAGTAATAAGACTACAAATAATTCATTCTCTCCAGAGAAGGAGTCTTGTGATATATTTATTAATTTAATTTGACCAAGAACAATTCTTAAAATTTTTTTTTAATGTTCAACTATATGTCTATTTACGATATAATAGTGTATTATTGTGTCGCTCCCCGAGTAATACCCAGTTCCCCAAAAGAGGAAATTTTTATATTTTTAATAAAAATTTTTAGATGAACCACATTTTGAGTAGTTTTAGAAAAAGTACAAATTTAGGACTTTTACTAAATAAAACGGAATAAATTTTTAAGAAAAACCACTTTTAGAAAAAGTAAAGCCGAGAGCAAAGCTTTCTGTTTTCATTCGGGTTCAAAGTTCAAGTTTTGTTAACACATGTGACCAGCGCCAAACTCCTTTTAAGCTGATTTTTAGAGGAACCACTTTTACTAAAAATAATCCTAAAAATTGTTACTAAAATATTTTTGGGGAACATAGTATTAGTTTTCCACGCTAAACTACAACCAGAGCTTAAGCTTAGGCCAGAGATCATTGAACGTGAGGGGGTATTGTCTCTTATAGATCGATGACCTTCAGAAACACGGGAACACACGATACAACTCTTGAGTTTTAATTAAAATAGATTTTAATATTCATTGAATTAATTGTAATACAAAAATAGAATTAAGAACTGAATTAATAATTGAATCAAAGACTTAATACGTCTCAACAGACAGCTCTCAGACACACGTCTGTTCTCTACGAAAGTCAAATTACAACTGTAAACACAGAACCGCCGGACTGCACTCAACGGTCGGTCTGGTTATAAACTCTGAAACGCACTGTTTAGGCTCTAAATATCGACTGCTATTCAATTAATATAATCCTTTCCTTATATACAAAACTAAACCCGAAAGTAAAACACATTTTCCACTCTATATCTGAGTCAACTGACTCATGACCTTGCATATTCAGTATAAGTATGAGTTCAGCCCATATCATAATCAAGGCAAGTAATATTTAATATTATTAAATTTGATAATAACTTAATTTATAAATTAAAATTGAATAAATCTTTCAGCTCAAGTATCCATACTTTAATATTTTACTATATTTTATTTAAAATAATTTATATTTTATGAAAATATTATTATCGAATGAGTTTTTCTTTTTAGCTTCAACTTTTCATTTAGTCATTAAATTCTTAATTTTTACAGTTTTATTGGAAAAGTTGAAGTATTAGGGGTGCAGTCAATGCTATTGGGTCTAAGATATAGTTTCCATATCGGTATACCTGAGGGTTTACATAAAAGAGGTTTTTTATAATGGGTTGTCTACTTAACTGAATCGGGTCCCTGAAATCATTTTCCTTTATAGAGGTGTTTCCATAATAGAAGGATGAGGTTATAGAGGTTTCAGTGTATTTGTATTTAAATAACTCTGCTGATGAAAATGGATGATCAAGGAATAAGTTTTTTAATTCATTTTTGTTAAAAAAAACTTTAAAGTTTGACATTAAAACAAAAAGGAAAAAAATTATGAAACATAAAATATATTTCATTTAAATGAATTATAATAAGTTTATATCTTGGTTATTTATTATTATGTATGCTCTTATAGGTAAAGTCAATAAACTTCCTCAAATTATCTTTTAAAATCCGCTATACACAGCATTAAAAAAAGTTCCTAGTTTAAACTCAACTAAATCGTTCAAAAACAAATTTTTATTAAAACTAATAATTAAACAAAAATATTCTTTTTTAACTAATTATCAATAATAACTAAAATTTTATTAAATATTTATAAAATAAATAAAATTCTATGAATTATTTATGCCTGATTTAATCTTGCTTATTTTTGATGAATAAGTGCCAAGAATTTACTTTTGATTCATTAATAGACATAAATGAAAGACGTTTTCGATACAATATTTCAAATGAATTCTTGGATAATCAAATTCCTTCATCAAAAAATCCACCTTTATCAGACAAAATTAGCTTGGACATATATCCTTTTAAGTATCCTTTCTCATTTGTTTCAAAAGTTGATTACAAAAAATTGCATGGGTAAAAAGCCTAACCGTAAAGAATTTGCCAATCGCTACGAAAATGATGACATATCTGAGCAAGATCAATTTAAATCTATTCGTGAATTGCATTATCACTTAAAGCATGAATGGGGATATGCTATCCAGGGTAAATTTAATTTCGAATTACTCAATGATAGGCAGAAACAATTCTATTTAAGTTTTCTTGGAAGTAGCAAGTTCAATTTATACAGAAACGGACAACTGGTAACTGAAAACTATGATATGAACAGTGATTTCCCCTCCACTTCGAACAAAGAGCTGTCCTCACTTTACCTCGATATGAAAGAACAGATGAACGCCATCAAGGTCAATTTACAACAGTTGATGAAAAACCCTGGTAAGCTAATTTTGATGAATTCCTAACTTATTTATTAATAAACAATTAAATTTAACCTTGTTCAATTCCAGTGCCTGTTGGCTATACTCACATGCAATTACCGGGACAGCCCTCACCAAGAATATTATGGCCGAGCGTTCAATGGGTTGACATCACTCCAGAATATGGCGGCCTATTCTTCAGAGCAGAAGGCGGTCAATCGCTTGCATTTGGCCAAAAGCAAAATGACACATCACCAAGGCTAGTTAAGACAAAGTTCTATATACCAAAGAATGAGGGCGCCATTCAAAGGGGCGAAACAGGATTTTTTGATGTTCAGCCCGGGATGTGGTCTTCAGAAATACCTGTGTTTGGAACGATTACCGCTGCGATACAACACCAGTCGTTCCTCGTTAGTGATGATGAGGTCCGGCCCCGCAATAAGGCTATTAAGATATGGAGAAGAATTCAATAAGTAATGACAATGGCCTCGATCATTGGCTCTTGATCATTTTTTGTTCATTTTTTTAAATTCAATATTTTTGAAAATCATTACAACGTTTGCATTTAATAAGTTTTGAACTAAAACTTTTGGTTTTTTTAATTCTAATTAGATAAGTATAATGAAAAATAACCATGATTATAAAATGATATTTAATCATAAAATGAATAAAATAAACCAAGATAATTAACAACGTTCTTAGTGATTATATTTATTGATATCATTTTTCAGTTAATAAAAGTTATTTTGAAAATTAATATTATTTTGAATTATATTATATTTTATTTAAAGTTTAATAAAATAATTTAATTATATTTATTTCAATAAAACGATAGAAATCTAAAGTAAAACTATTCAATCATTAATAGTTGAAGTTTAAAACTATAAATATAGATAATTAAAATAAAAATTCGAAGTTTATATACACTTCTATATTACTATAATTATATATTACTATAATTACATTTAAATTTAATATCAATGAAATATACTTGTTAATCAATTAATATGTTGAAATGACTTAATTTTTTAAAAACTTTCTTTAAATAAATGAATAAAAGTGTTCCAATTTTTAAACTTAACACTCAATTATCAAAAGTAAAAATATTTTCAATTATTTTTTATAAACTTTACAACTATTCTAAGTTTGATAAAATTAAAAAAAAATTATTTTTTGAAGAAAGTAAAATTTATTTCAATAACACATTAGAAAATAAATTCATATTATTATAATACATTCAGTTTTTGCGGAAAGGGCCTAAACTCATTTTTTGGGTTTAAAAAGGTAACGAAAAAGAATTTTAAAAAATAATTTAAATCCCAACTATGGAATTTTAGCACTATTATAAATATATTAAAATTTATTTTTTATCTAGTTCAATTTTCCTATAAATCATTGGTGGTTATATCTCAATAATTAAGCAAGTAAAATGAAATATTTTTTTAAAATTTTATACATATTTAAAATTAATTCGAAAGGTGTATTTTTGTTTTTCAAAATTCTTTCTAGTTTTGATAAAATTAGCTTGCAAATTTCAAAAATTGGAAAATTCTATTTGATCTTGTTCAATCATTTCTTAACCATTTTTGATGAAACAAGATTAGTTTAATGTGTAATTAAACTATGTATATATTTACAAAGTTTCACTAAAATATCTTGTATAATTCTAAATTTAATAAATATAAACTAATTTGACATATAAATCAATGCTAACAATAATTCATTTTAAATTAAATATTTTCTTTTATTCTTTTATATAGAAATTCCCTTTATAGCTAATAATTTTAGAATAACTTAAGATTTTAAATGAAACTTTGTAAATAAATGAAAGGTGTAATTACACATTTAAGAAACCTTGATTCATCAAAATTGGTTAAGAAATATTTGAACAAGATCAAATAGAATTTTCCAATTTTTGAAATTCGCAAGCTAATTTTGTCTAAACTAGAAAAAAATTTTAAAAACAAAAATAAACGTGTCGAATGAATTTTTAATATGTATAAAATATTTTAAAAATATTTCATTTACCTTGCTTAAATATTGAGATATAACCACCATTGATTTATAGGAAAATTGAACTAGATAAATAATAAATTTTAATATATTTATAATGGTGCTAAAATTCCATAGTTGGGATTTAAATAATTTTTTAAAATTCTTATTCGTCAAGTTTTTACATCCTAAAAATAAGTTTAGACCCTTTCCGGAAAAACTGTATACAACACTTAACTACGTAAATGTAGTGAAAAATTTAAATAAAATTATTTAAAAATATTTATAGTTTATAAAAAAAATTATTAATTAAGATTTAAAGCCATTTCATATTTCAATTAATATTTTCTATTGATGAGAGGGCTGATGGACTGAAAGAGAAGGCCGGTAGAATGTGTGAGAGGGCTGGTAGGCTAAGTGAGAGGCCCTGTAGATAGGCTGAGAGAGCTGGTAGGTTGATTGATAGGCCTGGTAGATAGGGTGAGAGGGCTGGTAGAATTAGTGAGAGCAAAACGATTACATATACTACACTTTATTACGTCAATGTAAGGAAAAATATAATTTGAACATAACACTCAAAGAAGTCATTCAAAACTTTTTAAATTTGTGAAGACTTAATTCCCGATAATAAAAATACTTCACAAATAAAAAGTTTATATTAATTTTTCAATACAAATACAAAGTTATATTCTTCAATTTGGCTCCCAATGAATTGCAAAGCATTGTGTCACTAAATTATGAAATAAAAGAGACGTTTCCTTTACTAATCTATTCATTCTGAAGTACTTTTATCTTTGATTTTCAAAATAGAATTTAAAAAAATTTCGTTTTTAAACTATTATTAATATAATAATGGATTTATTTATTTAAATTAAATTTATATTAATTTTTATAATCTTATTTGGTGTTAATTTAAAAATATTTTTTCATAGTTATAAAAAAGAGTGATTTAAAATATTGAATAATATATTATATAAAATATAAATTTCGTAAACAAAAAGGCCAACAGTACCAAGAAGTAGTATATATCAGCCAATCGCAATTTAAGGGAGAAGAATAATTTCAATTTATTAATAATTTGTGAACTATATCATAATATTTGATAGTATCTTGAATAACAAAGCAAAAACAGTATCGAGTGCAATCTTATATTATCAAAGCAAAGATTTTAAAAGAATAATTAGATAATTATACATTTTTGCGTAATGAAATTGAAATGCTAATCAATTAAATTATATAAATTTATTAGTAAATTAATTAAATATAAATTATTTTTACTCAGTTGGTTTTTTAAGTTCTTCAAAATTCTTATATAAAGTATCATTTTCCATATTTTTACTAGCACATTCTTTTAAGTATTCTATGAATCTAGAATGCTTTTTATTGTCCAGTCTATAAAAATTAATTTTCCTTTCTTCATCGCTAATGAGGCCTAAATCATCAATAATAATTTTACTAGTTTCCACTTCCTCCAATGCCAATTCTTTTAATTGATCATGGCCTAATTGATTTTCAACCTCTTCTTCTATAAAAAAAATAGTAATTATTAAATTAATAAAATGTCCTCACTAACCATCAAGTTGAGTTATATCAATTGAAATGTAGAATCCATCTTGGTCATCTTGGAAATAATCCAAAACAATTGAACCAGTATTAATCTTTGAATCTTTGCCATATAACTAGATTAAAAAAATTTTAGAATAGTTTTGCACATATATTATACATACAATAGTTGAAATTTTATTATGGCTAACATAGTCAACCTGTTCATTTAATTCAATTTCATTTTGTCGTAAAATTTTACCAAATTTCGCAACAAATCTATACATGCAAATGTTGCAAGGGCTCCGGGTTTCAATTTGTTTTGCTTGGTCAATTTTACCATCTATTTCAACGCTAAAATATACATGAATACCTAGCTCATGTATAATTTGTTTGTTTTCAGCAATATAATCTATTAGGTTATCTTCAGAACATCTTGCTAACTTTTGCATTATATTTTTATTATTATCTTCAATCTTGGTATAGGCAAAATATAATGTATCGAAAACTTGTTTGTGGTTATCCAATTGGTCATGGTTGTAATTCTCGAAATATAATGTTTTAAACTTTTTATGCATTAGATCATTTGAATAAATTGTGAATTGGTTCTTATCATATAATATATCATTAATATTACACCAAGACCAATAAATATCGTATATTGATCTGATCGTATCTTCATTAAAAAAATACATAAATGTGAATGATAAATTTTCAAATATTAATTCTTTGGTTTTTATAAGATCCGTTATATGCTTTACAAGACTTTTGATTTCATTCAAACAATCTTTAATATTATCTAGACTAATTTTATATTCATATAAACTATTTTTAATTTTTACTAAATTATCATTACTAAAAATATTATCAAGCTCATATTGCCTTATGAATAGTATTTCTCGAAATGTATCTAGTTTCATGCAATTATCAATTTCTTTTTTTTGCAAATTAACTTGCTCATTCATACGATCTTTTGAAGCCTCTTCTTGAGGTTTTAATGGAACAAGTTGAAATTCTCTTGATGGAAATATAATGTCAAATTCTTCCCAGAATTGTGAATTAAATTTATCATGTGCAAATTGTTGTAGATCAGATTTTCCGAATCCTGAAAGAGCCACGATAATCTCTTTTATTTTAATATATTGATTTTGATTCTCTTCAAATATTAAATAGAAAATCAAATTCTTTCCTTTTCTAAATTTTTTCACGAATGCCATGGTTATTTTTCTAACAAGAGCAAACAATGCTTTTGGTAAGTATTGTACGAAAATTAATTGATGATTTTTGTTAAATGATTTACGCAGAACTACTCCAAAATCCTGCTTGAACATTTCAGATAGGTTTTGTGGTTCATTACATGGCTCAGTTAAATCTTGAAGGTAATTTTTTAGGAGTGTAATAAGCGTCTGGCTTAAATGCTTATCGAACTTTTCAAATTTATGTCCAGGATCATTTTGTTTGCCAAATTCTTGAAGTTCAATTATATTTCCTTCTTTAATATCAAATTTTTCAACCTGAAAACATCTTGCTATAGAAAAACTTCATAATAAATTTGAGAATAACTTACAATTTCTTTATAATCGTCAGAAAGTTCATCTTTATTAATTTCCTTAAATGTTAACTTATCACGTATATATTTCGATTTATCTGGTTCAATATTGACCAATTCATTAAATTTTGTATCCAGATATTCACTTCTAGCTCTATTAAGCTGATGGTCGAATTTTGTATCTTTAATATCAGGATTTATTTTGACTAATAGTGGTCTTAAAATTATGGGATAATTGCTGGCCATGCTGAAATGAAAAAAACGATATTTGAAAATTTCAATTGAACTTTAATTCATTTGTATTTGTTTGAACTGTTGTATGACTTTTAATACTTTTCAGGCCAATTAATACTCGAAATTATTTATATGCAAATCTATCCTTATCATAGTAAAACATTCACTCTCAATCTAAAATGTGTAAACAAATGGAATTGTGCAATTCTCTGATACCACTTTATTTATCATAAAATTCTCTCAGTAAGCCCACATTCATTGTTATAAATGCATTTATTTCTCATGAGTTGTTTGCTTTGTATATCGGTATTGACAACTTACAGATTAAGAAAAACTAGTTAGTCATTTATCTAAATAATTTAAATAGGAGAGATGAACTTAAATTTTATTTATATGATAGCAATGGTTGAAATCCGATAACAATTAAAACTTTAATAGGTAAATTTATATTGTGAAGCAACTTTACCTTTAAAGATCTGCGAA
>JAQFZM010001136.1:0-20788 GCA_034695785.1 Galumna obvia | reverse complement strand
TTGTTTTTAAAATTTTTGAATAGATCTAATTATAGAAATAATTTTTATAAATAAAAATTTTTTATTTATAATTAATTTATATATTATAAAATATATACTAATATATAAGTTGATTTTTAGTTATTTAAATTAAATTTATAAATATCTTCTAAATCCATATGAAAAATTGAAAATATCATAAAATTATATAATTATATTAATTATTATGGTTTATCTGTTTTGAGTGTTATTCGAAATAAATTTTATAATTTTTATAAGAATAAATTTTTCTTAAGAAATATTTTCAATTAGTAAATAAAAAGATTTTAAATCATATTAACACAAAAATAGGTTGCATAAGATTGATTTTCGTTAAACAAATTAAAGTTCATTAATTAGTGATTTTCGATGAAAATTATATTATTATTTAATTTTTAAACTTCTTGTTGACAATGAATATAAATTTTAGAAAATATATTATATCTTTTAATAATTAAAAAGTAAACTGTAATGTTTTAAAAATTAATTTAAGATTATTTGAAATGAATATTGTTAATTACTTCAATAAATTGAAAAATTAAAAAAATGTAATTTAATTTTAATTGATAATAAAATCAAGTTTTATCAAACAAAATGATCAAGTTTTTATAAATTGTAATTTACTTTATTCATAGAACAAACTTTATTCTTAGAATCTTATGAAATACAGTACAGTGTACTCTCGATTTAACCAGATGCTTGGTGCTGGCAAAATGATCTGGTTGAATCGAAATAATAAAAAAATTTTCAATAAATGACATCGATTTTATTTAATAATAGAGAATAGGTAAAAATCTGTAATTTAGAGAGATTTTTTAATTGCTAAATTGATTTTCAAATAATTTATTCTCTAATTTGTTAAACAAAACGATATAATTCCCATTGATAAATGAACTTACGAATTAAATTTAAAACTAGGGTGACCAATCATAATTGATTTGGTCTAGTCTATCAGAATCCTTGATATTAATAATATTAGGGTATGAAGTTTTATTGGATTTCATAAAATGAAAATTTTATTTTATTGAAATATTTATGAAATTTAAACATTAAAGATATATCGAAATTCTGGTTAAATTGAATCTGATTAAATTGAACTTATTTAATATTAGAACTCAAATAGGAGCTGCCGGTTCTTTTAAAATTTCTTGGTTAAATCGAAATCTGGTTATATCCAGACCTGTTAAATCGAACGTACACTGTATATATCATTGTAATAAGTTTTAAATTATTTGCTTTGTCTTTAACATAATATTTATTAATATTGTTTCATTTTATAAAAACCATTTTCATTTAATTATAATATTAAAATATACTTGATATCAAATAATATCAATGTGTTTTTAATGAAAAATTCTCTGCAAATTTAAATATATTTTAAAATTGTCTTATTTATTAAAATTATTTAATGAGGGAGCTAGTCATCATACTAGAAAGAAGGTATGCTCAATTATGTAAATATTTCCTAATTTGAAACTTTTATATTTATACATTAAATTTTTATTAAAATTTACTTTATTTAAAAATATTATTAATTATAATTTAATACAAACACTTTGTATAATTTATTTTTCGGTTTTAATTAAATATAAACTTTAAATATACTAATAATATATTTATTTTAGTTTAAGTAGGTAAGTCTCTTCTTATTTAGTGGCGGATTATAATATTCTTGGTAACTAGAAAGTTTATGGTATATAGTATTGATTTGTTAAATTTTTTCGGCATATGGTTATTTATTTCCGTAAAATTCGGCCAGGTAAAATTGGCATTTAAAGCTTTAAATAAATATGAATTTTTAAATATTTGTAAAAAATATATTTGTTTTACTCATTTTTAAGTTCATTTTCATTCTCATCAATAAATTCAATGTTCAAAAAATCAGGTTATATTAAAAATCATACATGGTTCAAATTATTTTAATATTAATGATAAAATAGTTTAAATTTTACTTTTTTAAAGCTTTAAATGCTTATATTACCCGGCCGAATTCTACAGGAACCGCTAACCATATGCCTTTAAAACCTATAGCAATAAATTTTATATATCATAAGCTTTCTATAGATGCCAAGATCACTAAAATCCGCTACTACCTAAGAAGAGACTTCCCTACTAAATCTTTAATGATGTATAAAGTTTAACTTTATAATTTATATATTATTTATATTAAAATGATTTTTTAATATATTATAAACAGTAGATTAGAATTTAGTATAATACAGTAAATCTTAATTAGTTTTCGCCATTTATCAAATGTCTTTCGCTTAGGTTCTATTTTTAACAAATGTTTTTCGCGTCTTAACAGAATCTTTACCGTATAATACAATATAAGAGTATAAATTTAGACATTAAATAGCCCTTATATTTTGCTCTCTCGGGTCTAGCGGGCAAATCGTAAATAATCAATGCTGTTATACTGCTTATGAAATGTTCTCCTCATCGAATCGAACAAATTACTAATTGAACACTTTTCTGTCCGACCAATAGTTCTCGGGAATTTGACCTCGGGAGTCAAATAATTGCTCATTAATTGTAATTTGATTTTAAAATTTCAACATGGTCAAAATGAAAAATGAAAATAGCAATCTTAAAGAAAATCAAAAATTCTTTCAAAATATTTTAAACATTTTTTGGTCAGTGGTCAATTTCTGGTAAAACAATGAATGTTTTGTATCTATTTTGTTATACGCGTAAAGATTCTGTTAAGACGCAAAAGTCATTTGTTAAAAGTAGACCCCACGCGAAAGGAATTTGTTAAATGGCGAAACTCAATAGTGATTTCCTGTATATTCAAAATCCATTGAGATGTTTATTTTTATTTTAAAAATGCCAATAAAAAAATATTTGAAAATCTTAATATATAATTGCGGTTTTATTCTTTAAAAATTGAAAGTTCTAAAACATTTTTATTTAATAACACCTCTTCTTGACTCAAGCACCCAATTATTCACTCAAATACATAGTCGAATAATATTTATTTATTTATTTATTTATTCATATTTATAATATACAGCAATTTAATTTTATATTCACTCTCGTGTTATATCACTATAATACTTATTTAAAACAATTTTCCTTAATAAATCATCATTTATTTCATCAATAAATAAATCAATATTTTCTTTCGGTAAAATTCTTTTATCAGGAATCCATTCATTACTCGACTTTAATAAATCAAAGCAGCTAGGTCTTGTTTGCGGTTTTTTCGAATTCATTTTTAAAATATGTTTATACAAAGTAATACAATAACTCTTAATAGAATATAATTCAGGAAAAAGTTGCATATAGTTTTCACTAAATTTTAAAAAATCAATTTATTTTAATATTATATAATATAAATATCTTAAAAACACTGACAAAACATATTATATCTCAATTTTTTTTATTTATTTTGATTAAGAAGTACAGTGGATCTTATATTTAGAATTTGAAAGCTTGAAATAACGTGGTAAAGCACTAAATATGAGTTTGACCTTTTGATTTGGTCATAGTTTAATGCATTTGATTAATTTCATATGCATGTATATTCATTTTCAATTTGAATATATATTTAGTGCTTTACCACGTTTCTTCAAGCTTTCAAACTCTAAATTTAATTTAATTATATTTAGTTTTCTAATGATATGACGTTAAAAATTTTTATATTACAATGATCTAGATAATATATCATTTAAATTAAGACCAAGTTTGTTTATATCAGTAAGATTAGCTAGACGCACTTTACTTCTAACTTGGAAATGCCCGTACAGGCCGATGGAATTTGATAAAAAGAAAACCATGGTTAAAATATTTAAATCAAACTGAATCTAAATCTGTAATCAAAATGAGCGTATGACCACTCTAAAAACCAAAATACTATAATCAAAATCTCTAAAATTTGCCTTTAAAAAGTTTTCAAAAGAAAGATTTTTTTTAACTTTTGCAAGTTGATTACCAATGTTTAATACTGATGACTCAGAGACGAGTAATTCCAAATGTATATAAAATTTTCATTGATTTTATATGAGTTTATTCATTAGTTGAATACTATTTTACACTTTCTATATAATATTAATGATTTGTTCAATTTGAAATCAAAATTGTTAATCATCTTGCTAAAGTTTAACATTGTTCTTTCTTTTGAAAGCTTTCTGAAAACAGCTTTTAAAGATTTTGACCGTTTATTATCGGTGGTTATAGGGGTCATACGCACATATTGATTACTGATTTAGATTCAGTTTGACTTAAAGATTTTAAACATGGTCTTCTTTTTTCAAATTCCATCGTCCCGTACGGGATACTTCCAATTTAGTCAAAAAAATTAAAAATTTAAAAGTAAAATTTGTTTTGTCAGTATATTGTTGTATAATAAAAATACTTACAAACTTTGCAAATCTTTACATTTTTTTATATCTAATTTGAACAACTTTCTAGCGATGACTCCAAGGCTATATAAATCACACTTTTCATTATAAATTGTATCTGGATCATCATCCATTACTTCAGGAGCTACATAATCACTTGTTCCACAAAACTTGGTCAACTTATTATCATCAAAAACAGTAGATATTCCAAAATCACACAATTTTATAAAACTACCATTAATCCCATCGCAGAGTAATATATTTTCTGGTTTGAGATCTCTATGAAGAATAGGAGGGGTTGAGGAATGCAGATAATGCACACCTTTTAAAACTTCATATAATAACTCGCTCCGTATAAAATATAAAAGGGAATCTGATTTATTTCTTAAAATTTCTTTAATTTTATGCATAAATATTTCCATATTTTGTGAACACAATTCCATTTGAATGTATAAATATTGAAAGTTGTTTTCTTCGTGAAAATATGATCCATAATATTTAACGACATAATTGCTTGTTAAATTCTTCATCAATTTTACTTCTTTGTAGTTTTTGTGAATATCTTTAAGAATTTTTTAATAGATGAATAATTTTAATTAGAATAACTTTTTGATAATAATTTTATTACATCTATTAAGCATTTTATGCATTCATTTTAATTAAAAACTAAATTATTCTTTGTTATAATTTAAAAGGATAATTTGATTTAGTGTTGGCTACGGACCAAAATCATAGGGAGAGATTATACCAAAAATTTCGCCCAATTAAGATGTCAGTTTTTTATTGCTTTTTTAAAATCCAAGATTTTAACAATTTATATAAAAATATATTTTAATATATCAATAGAATACATTAAGAGAAATAGCTAAGTTTTTCAAACATTTAAATAAAATTTAAATGACATCAAAAGCAATTTAAATGTCAAATTAAAAATATCAATATATTTCCAAATACTTTATTTTAGGTTTCCTTATAATGTATCAAGCAATATAGCAAATATTAATAGAGAGAAACATAAAAATTGAAACAAACTCACCATTTATTGAAATACTTTTTAATGCATAATAATTCCCATTTTTACTTTTTACTTTATAAACTGTACATTTCCGTTTATAGTCTATCTTTATTTGTTCTTCAAAATCGGAATCCCAGTATTTATCATTAGAATAATTAATCTTATCTAAGAATAATATAATAAATAATTTTTAAAAAATTATAAAATACCTTTTTTAGATTGCTCTTTATTTAAAGAATTAAAATCTCTTTTGAAGAATATAACATCAACATTATTCTTCTGATCTTCACTTATAATTTCCTTATTTATCGGCAAATCTAATTCAATTTTTAATTTCTTGGATAAAATTCTTTTTATTATGTTTGGGGCATTATTATCATTAATTAAAATGAATGTTTCATCTTTTATATCATTTTCCCATTTATTAAAATTTATTATAAGCTCTTCACAATTTGGTCTTTTATTAGGATCTTCAGATAACATTTGAATGATCAAATTGAATGCATTAATTAAATAATTTTTATAATTACACTCGGGAAATATGAGGTTATACTCAGTGCTAAAATAAAAAATATTAATAAAATAAAATATAAATAAAACTTACTGTATGTTTATTCTCCTCATTCGCTTTATTGATAATTTTATATCAAACATTTCCTTAGCAACAACTCCCAGAGAATAAATATCTGATTTTTCATTATAAAAACATTTGTCGGAATATGGATCATCAGCGTCATCCCCTTTCACTTCGGGAGCTATATATTTAAGGGTTCCTACATTCTTAGTATTTATAGAGCTTTGTAAAACTTTTGATAATCCAAAGTCACACAACTTTAAAAATCTTCCATTACATCCATCGCTAACTAAAACATTTTCTGGTTTGAGATCTCTGTGAAGAATAGAAGGCGTGGAAGTGTGTAAATGATTCACACATTCTATTAGTTCAACAAAAAGTTCACTCCTAATAAAATATTGAAATTCTTTATATTTTTCTTCCAAATTATTGATTGAATCAATTAATTTCCGTAAGTTTTGGGAACAAAATTCCATTTGAATATAAAGAAATGTAATGAAACAATTGTCAATAATATGTCCTTCAGTCCAAGAATGAAAATGTTTTACAATATAGTCATCACGAAATTTACAAAGAATTGAAGATTCTTGTAATGTTTCTCTAATATTACCTTTAAAATTAAGATCTCAAAATAAATGTACAATTTAAAAAGTAACATACCTGTGATTTCAATTCTTTTTATTGCAAAATATTTATTTAATTTATTTTGAACTAAAAAAACATTTCCAGATCCGCCCTTACCAATTGATTTAATTTTTTCAAAAAGTGAAAATCTTCCACCGAAAACATTTTCTGTGTTTTTTATAAGATATTTATCATTTGTAGTTTTTGAATATTGTTCATTCACTTGTATTTTATAATTCATTATATATCCATCAATTTTAATATGAATTGTTTCTTTATTTAATTGTTTTTCATATAGATTATATTCGAATAAATTTGTATATTTCAAAAAATATAAAGAATTATTTTTAATATCCAAAATAAAAAAATCGTTATCTTTGTTGATTATTATTTCTTTATTTGTAGAAATTAATTCATTCACATTATTTAATTCATATTCTTTGACCTTTCTTTTCAAATTATAAATATTTAAGAATAAATCTCTATTCAAATATATTAAAATTTCTTCAGATTTGATGAATAATTTTGAAATATTTTTCAATTCAAGCATATGAGGTGAATATACTTTTGAAATCACTTTATTCAAATAACATTTACCCCAAATAAATATTCTTCCATCATCTGTGAGTGCACATGAAGTATAAGAATAGCATGAAATCTGTTGTATTTTAATTCCTTTAATTTCTAAAGCCAAACAAACCGGGCTCATTATATATGTTTCATGTTTTCCTGTTCCTGTTTGTCCATAATTATTACGACCCCATCCATATACATCTCCATCACTCGAAAGTGCCAAACAATGATCAAAACCACAAAATATTTCAATAATATTTTTATTTTCTAAACCGATTATAATTAAAGGTTTTAGGAATTGATCTTGTTTAATATCTTTTGACAAATGGTAATACTTATTTAGACCCCAACCAAATATGTCATTAGATTCAGTTCTACCAAACATACAATACTTCCCATTAAAAAATTCTTCTATGTTTTTATCAGATAACTCTGGGATTAATGTATAGTCAATTAACTTTTTGTTGTGACCCAAACCCAAACATCCATTTATATTAGAACCAATGCCATTCACTTTGTTATTATTTATAACAAATATAGCAGAATAAGCAGGAGTTCCATATTTTCCCATTTGATGATAAAATTTTACATCCGAAGTCAAAATATCTGAAAAATTCTTCATAGTTTGAAACCTTTTCATGGTTTTTGAAAATTCAGCTTTACTGTAATATTGCTCTAGGAACTCATCATAATTTAAATAAAAAGTTTTTCTTGTTCTTTCAAACTTAATCTCGTTAGAACTATCTACTCTTGTTTTATAGTTGTTAACAAATATTTCATTATTTAAAACATGAATTGTTTCATGAGTTGATTGTAACTCAAACAAAAAATAATCAAACATATTCTTATATACAGTCTCATTTGAATAGCAGTTATCTTGGTTAATTTCATAAATTTTAGTATTAAATTCTAACACAAATTTATCTTTGTTAGGATAAAATTCATTTATATTTGAATTAGTTTCAAAAGCTTGATAAATTATATTGTTATCTTCTTGAATTTTATCACAATATAAAAATAAAGGGTTTTCATTAAACAATTCGTTAAAATAATTTATTAAATTTATTGTAGAATTATTTTCACCAAATATATGGGCACATTTGTCGAAAGTCACAATTATTGATGTGTTATTATAACAATAAATATGATTAACATTTGCATTGATTCCGAATTTTGAATCTATTTTAAATGGTCTTATTAATTGTAAATAAGTTAGAGGTTTAAATTGACCCTTACTATTATCACCCCACCCATAAGCGATTCCATCATTAGAAAGAGCCAGGGAATGTTTAAATCCACATTTAATATCAATAATATTTAACTCCAATAAATTACTTATTTTACCGTTGTTTAGATATACGTTTTCATTGTCACCAATAAGTTGAATTTCTCTACAAAGTTGACCAGATTCATTTTGTCCACAACCGTAAATGATATGATCATTATTTTTAGCGAACATAAAATCAATTGTAATATAATTTGAAAAATAAAAGTCTTGTATTTGTTTATCACATAATTCGTTGATTAACACAAAATTATTGCCACTAATTGATACTTTATAACCCATTAATTTGAGTAAATGATTTCCAAAAGCATAAATTTTATCATCATTTGTAACATAAATGGCAAAATCACCGCAATATTCACTTTTTCTAACATAAAAACATTTAATTCTATTTTTATTATTTTCAGACAAATTTTTAAAAACTGCGAATTCAGATATAAAAGACGACATTTTATATTATAATATTAACAAAACTCTTAAAATATAACTATTTTATTGTAAATGAATAAAGAAATACTTTTATCAAATATTAAACTAAACTCTATATTATAAGATTGAAAATTATCATAGTTTATAATTTTATTGATAATTACCAAAGAAATATAGATATGAATTCATGGAAAGTTTTGAAGTGAATAGTCTATTATTACAGAAAAAATGTAATATTTTATTTTATTAGATAAGTAATAGGAGGTTCAGTAAATCGGTTTACCAATATTTTCTATTCACACTTATTAGAAACCGAGCCTAAAAACCTAACCACCTTTATCAAAAAATATCTAAATGATATTCTAATTTTTTCGTTTACAGTATTAGAACGGGTTGAAATATTTAGGAGATATTCAAAAAAAATAAAAGCTAACAGATTACTTGAACGCCTATTATTTTTTCTTAATTGTTATTCTTAATTTATATATTATTTCTTAAGTGCATTTTAATTTTGGCAAAGTTTTATAAAATCAGGGATGGCCACAGAGGGGTTTTGAACGAATTCACCCCCCCCCCCTCGTTGCGAATGTCCTATACCTCCCTCTTAGAAAGTAGAGAAAAATCAAGGAAGATTACATAAAAACAAGCTTTTTCTACTTAAAAATCAACTATAAATATATAAAATATAAATAAAATAATCATAATAATCATAAAAACGCATATAAATGTATTAGTGACAGTTTTTAAAAGATTTATTTTTATTTTATTTTTTTTAAAAAAATTGTAGTTCAAAAATTTAATAAAAAGCATACCCCCTATAAACTGGAAGAAAAATTTTGGTATACCCTCTCTATGATATTCTTCCGTGGCCATCCCTATATAAAATATATGTATAATGATATATTTATAACATAATTATTAATATTATGAATAGAAATATATCTAGTGGTTCTTCTGCTAATTTTTTCTAGAAAGGTATTTTCCCAATTTTTCCTTAATAGGAGTATTCAAGAATAAATCCTTTCGCCATCCCTTCTTTAAAGATACAGTCAACCTCATACCTAACTGGGACAGTAAAACAAGCTGTAATTTCCAAACCCCTTGATGAATTTCGATGAAATTTTGCATGCGTATATTTCTACTCCCCCGATTGATGAAAATAATGTTTAATTTTTTAACAAAAATATTAAGGGTTTCAAAATCGTCAAAATTGAGAATTGTTGTATTTTTAGTTTGACGTCACATAAAGTTTGATGACGTCTGGCGCGTTTATCTTAATTTTGATCAAAAAATGATGAGCAACAAATTTCATTCTCGTATAATATTTTATTGAAAAATCACAAAATATTTAAGAAAACACCTTATCCATTTTTTAATAAGGGGGTCTCATATCACTTTTTGCTAAAAATTTTGATATTCAATTTATCATAGTTTTCTTAATTCTTAAGCGATTTTAACGATCGTGGTGTCATTTTAAAGGTATATAAATTCCCTTAATAATGGTATAAAAAGAATTATTAATTTTTGAAACACCTTTGAAATATTAGAAAAAATGTAGTTTTTAGACTTTTTGAGACCCCTAATATTTGACTTCAAAAATATTACATCATATTTAACAATCGGGGGAGTTGATGAAAATGTGTGAAAATTTCATTGAGTTTGATCAAATACCTTTTTAAATAGAGCTAGTTTTGTTGTCCCAGTTAGATTTGTGGACGACTGTATTATTTCATATAAATAAGAAAATACTATTTATTTCTCTTATCTTAAGTACATTTTTCTAATCTTTAAATTATATCACCAACAAAATAAAATGTTATAAAATAAAATATATTAAATGAAATATAAGTTTCTTATTATTTTATTAGAAAATTTTACTCATTATATGGACATAATGAGTAATAATAGGATATTAAATTAATCTGTATATTTTATTTCATATTTTCCAATCTAAAATATTAGGACATAGCCTAGTAACCTGGCCACTTATTAAAAAAATATCTATATGATATTCATATATTCTTTCTACAGTATTTAAATCGGTTGAGCCATTTAATATGTATGCAAAAAATAAAAGCGAATTGTTTAATTGAACCCCCTATTATTTTTTCCTATTTGTTTTCTTTGATATATATATTTTTTTAAGTGCATCTTATTTTTGCAAATATTTCTATAAAATATAATATGTATATAATAATTATTGATATTATGAATAAAAACCAATCTAGGGTTCCTACTACTTGTTTTTTCTAGGAAGTATTTTGACAATTTTGCCCTTATTGGAGTATTCAATTATATAAACTTTCGTTCATTAAAAGATATTATTTCAAACAAATATGAAATTTATATTTATTTCTCTTATCTTAATTACACTTTTGTAATCTGTAAAAGTATTTCACTTAAACACAATATAAAGTTATAAAATAAAATATATTAAATTAAATATAACTATTTTACTATTTTATTAAAATATATTACTCATGATATGTTCTTCGAATATACGTGTTCTCGTTTTTGAGATAATAATGAGGGTTAAAATAAACACTAGATTTTAGTGCTTTTGCCCTAAACTCGGGTGCAAAATATCCCATTTTATACCACTTATCTCTCATAGAAGATGCGGTCTAAAAGAAATTTTATTAAAAATTAAATATTATTGAAGTGATATTTACCCTATTCAATATCTGAGCTAGGTCCTCTTTACAAGCGTATTGAGCTATAGATTCACTCAAACACTTCCCAAAAATAGTATAATAATGATTGGGTTCCACAAATGTTTCAAAACCTATAACATCAGTTTACCAAGTTGAAAAACCAGCAAGATTAATATAAAATACCTTCTGCTGAAGAGTAAAAGACTGCAGTATCGCTACTATTATACGCCTCTGAATTGAGAGCGCATGTCATCTGATTAGGTGTACGCATCAATCCTGACTCTATTTATAAAAACATCTTAATTAAGCTAGATCATTTTTTGAAGGAAAAATTTCAATTACTAATTCGACAACATGTAAAGAAAAAGAGTTTGACAAAATCATCGTGCACATTATCAGATCCTCCGAAAACATTGACGATTTCATCTATAGGTACTTGGTCATTAATATCTTCTTTATTAATGCTTTTAATGCCTGAAATCTGTTCATCCACTCCATGACTAATAACCATAACAATTACCGCCTGTGGTTTTAGTTCAGAATTGAGTTCATTATTAATGTTGTCTTTTAATTCTTCCACTTTTTCTATGATCTCTTCTGCTGTCAAATCATAGGCCAACTCCACATCGAATAACAATTGTTTGAAAATGTTTTCAAATCTTTTAGATTCTCTTTGAACTAACATTTTGACATTATTAATGATAAGAGCCTTTCATCTGGGTTTTCTTGTCATTGGATAGACCTGAGTCTCATTCCCTTTTGCATTGATAGAAGTGGTGGCCGTCACTTGTATTTCGATATCATCAGGGTAGATCTGACGACCGGGGGATGTGTTAATATTTTCGAGTTCTTGAGCTAATTCTATATTTGACTCATCACCTGATTCTCGCAAAAGTTTAATGATTAAAGAACAGGAGTATCTGTTTTTTGTCAGTTCAAGTAATATAAATGATTTCTTTTGTACTTCATCTGAAATGTCCTAGATTATATTTATGAAAGAATTAGATTATATAAATATTTATTTAAACACATCTTATGTTCAATATTATTCCATTACACTTTATTTAAAGACAAAAAAATAGTTTATATGAAAAATATTTTATTTACTTCAAAATGTGATAAATAAAAAAAAATACTAATAGAATGTTAACATTAATAAGAGATAACAGAAAATCTATTATCACTAATATTAAAGTGGTTTTGAAAATAACCCTAAAATAATTAATTTAGAGAAACCTATTCTTCAGTTTTGTAAAACCCCCTCATAATGTATAAAATAATATTACCTCAATGACTTTTTCCATAATTTGATTGAAGGAAATATTCTGAGCCACAGTTACATCACTTTTCTCTTTATTTGATTCATTTAAGAGTTCATTGACTTTAAAAATATATTTGTTTTTAGTATTTTCTAATAGACGGAAATCATTTTTCTTTGTTTCATCCATCACCTTGTAAAATAAATGAATTTAATTATATTTATATTGCTTATCACCTTGCCAATACCTCTATTGAGTCCATTAAAAGTAAAAATTCATTTTTTAATGATTCTATTAATTTGTCATTTAATACAAGTTTATCACAATATTTATTAAAATTTTCCACAAACAATTGTCTTTGACCAGGGTAATCCATTTTTGTTAAATATTAGTTAATTACAAATAAAATATTTTATATAAAAACTTTAGTCAGTTTTTATACTGAATAAAACATTTCTTTATCACTTGAAATAATTATTTAGTTGGAAGTTGATAATTCCCAAGGTAATATTATATTAAAGATTAAAAGTTAATAGAATGATAAATAAACTTATCAAACATTACGCTTATAAATTAAGACTCACTTGGATTTAAAAAAATAATTAGCCTTAGTTTTAATTATTAAAAGGTAAATTGAATTTTATTTAATTACAATATATATGTTTGCTAGGTTATTTCACATTTGCTTTCAGAAAAATTAAATATTTTCTGATTTTTACCCAAAATAATACGTTTAATATTATTTTTCTTTTAAAACCTTTAGTAATAAGACGACTTTTGGTTGACGGAACCTTTCCTGAACATATTTTAAAAAATTATAAAACAATTATATTTTTTCAATTACTCTTAATTTTTATTAATAAATTTATTACAATTTGTGTAAAAATTTATGAAATTTTTATTTAAAATAACATTATTATTTATTGATTTATTTATATTTTAATAAAAAATTAAGTTTAAAAATCCTTTCTAGATTTGTATCAATGAGGTTAATGTGTGTTCACCTATCACATATTAATAAATAATTAATTGCATACGCTTTGAAAATTAATTAAATATCTAAAAAAATTTTTTAAATGAAGTGTAAATGAATGTAATTAAATTATTATTTATAAATTATTTTCTCTTTGATTTAATAATTTGAAGTAAATTTACAATTGATGCGAACACAATCTTTGGTATTGTTAAAGGAAAGATTATAACAATAAAAAAAATTATATCATATTTTCTTAATATTCCTTATGCTGTCCTTATTTGGGACTCCTATAGCGGTGATTCCCGGGCGCCGGGAAATGTTGGACTCTATGACCAATTTATGGATTTAAAATGGGTTAGGGTAATCATGCATAAAGTATTCTAGCCAATTTTAGTTTTTAAGTTCGAAAAAACATCCATATGTTCGTTCTCTAGATATTCTTAAGAGGATAATACAATTAAAGTATTGAATAAAAATTCTATTTTTTATTCGAAATATTTTATAAATATAATAGATGACATTGTAGTGTCCTCTTTTAAACCTCTTAGTACTTCTAGAGGACAAACCACCAAAATAGATTACTGTATTCTGAAAGAAGGAATTGGCAACACTAGCCGCGGGGGAGTTATACTCACACCTAAACAAACTTATCTATATCTTTTTAAAAATTAAATAAAATTATTAATTATTATTAATTATTTAGATAACAATTATTACTATTTAATTATAATTGACTTTACCTTTAAATCATCTATTAAGGATCAAATAAATTATTTAAAAAATAGTTATTACAAACAGTTTTTCTATGTTTTTTATAATACTATTGAATACATTTTTAACATATTGTGGTTTGAGTTCTTGATCTCAATAATTGAGTATAAAAGGTAAATTATAGGATTATAATTTAAAAATTTTCATTAATTATTATAGCTTTATAAATTCTAAGAAAAGTCAAAAAAGGATCAAAGTTCAAATATTTGAAGATTTTATAAAACTTGAAAGTTTATTAGTAGGTGTTAGTAAAACTCACCTAAGGCTGTTCCGGTAACTATGTTACAAATTGAATGGCTTATAAATACATTATTGTTATATTGTGTCGCTCTGAATGTTATGATTCAATTTTGCACTTATTGTTGGGTTACTGTAGTTTTATTTAAGTAGTGATTTGATGGGAAATATTCTTAAAAGTTTAGTCAATAATTTTATAATGAATTAATGCCTTTTTAAAAAACTATTTGATAATTAGTTTAAATTTAATTAATAATAAAAACATTTGATTATAAAAATAAAATAAGAAATTTACTTGTTAGAACTTTACTCTAGGTCTTAGAAAATAAGAATTAGTGATAAATTATTAATGCTTATCAAAATGTTCTTGTTAAATGTAGTAATTAATTTAAAATGCTTAGTTTAAGTCTTAGTTTTTATATTGAATAAAACATTTCTTTATCACTTGAAATAATTATTTAGTTTGAAGTTGATATATCCCTAGGTAATATTAAATTAAAGATTATTAGTTACTAGATTCATAAATAAACTTTTTAAGATTATAATTAAAAATTATAACTCATATTAGTATCGATAATTTTCTCACACTTGGATTAAAAAATAAATAGATTGGATTTAAATATTAAAACGAAGTTTAAATTAAAGTCTAATTAATGAAAAAATGCTAGATTATTTCATATTTGCATTCAAAATAATTGAATATTTTTTGATTAAATCAGATAAAATGCTTTGGATTTGAAAAGTATAAATATATTTAAATAATTGTTTTATATTAAAAAAAATATTTTCATTTTTTTCAACTATTTAACTTTATCAATTTACTGTCTAATATAACCATGCTATTATCTTAAATTTACAACTTTTATATATTTATTAATTATTACTCCTTTTTAAATAATTTAATCAAATATTAATTTTAAAAGTAAAATATTTAATTTTGTCAATAATTTTGATAATAATCCTAATTCTCTATCAAAATATTATAAGTTATAATTTATAACCTGTATAAGCCCCATACCATTTAGAAATTTCTAAAAATAAGACAATATTCTTACCATTTTTATTGTATTAATTACGGTTTTAGATTTCATTTAAGTAAAATATTTTTCAAATTATAAATAAATTATATCCATAAATAATAAACTCAAACAAATTATCTAGATAACAAAATTAAATACATACTTTTTTCTCCAACTTTTCCATCTTTTTCTTGAGTTTCATTATTTATTATAAATGTCATAAAATTGCTTTAATCATATAAATAAGTTTACTCTAATTCATTCAATTTTTATTCACAAATATTTTTTTATTAAGATTGAATATGGTATCATTTGAAAGCTTATATTATGTAGAATCTATATCTAAAATATCAGCTGCGAATGACCATAATCTTGCTAATTATAGTTAATTTAAATTTGATATTTAAAGTTTAAAATTGAAAGATTAAATATTCTCATATGAACTATATATAAGAAACATTACATTTTTGTTAACTAAAATTGTGTTTAAAACACTTTACATTGAATATCATTTTATTTAAAATATAAAAAATGCCATTTTTCAAATTCAAAGTTCATGAAATGTTCTTTAATCTTTCAATTTTAAACATCTAAATATTAAATTTAAATTAACTATAATTAACAAGATCATGTTCATTCGCAGCTGAAATTTTAGATTTAGATTCTACATAATATAAGCTGTCAAACCATATTAAACTCATTCTGATCTGAATTTTTAGATACCCAGACCATAGTACTAAGTTACAAATAACGAAATGGCTTCTTAGGTGTTTTTCAATTTTTACATTTGAAGTTCACAATAACTAATTGTTAATTGATTTATAAAAAATCCGATATTAAAAAATTACAATTATTACGATAATAATCTTGGTGATTTTGATTAAACATTTAATATGAGAAAAAATTTCTAGTAACAAGGTGAAATCACAGACTGGCAAAATCTGACTGCAAATAGACTGCAAATTTCTATATTTGCAAAAATTAGTAAATGCTATTTATTTAATTCATAAGATAAACTTATCCGGATTTATCAATATTTTAGAAATGCACATTAATATTTGTGACCCCGCCCACTAATATATAAGAAAAGATTATCAATTATTTTAAAAGTATTCCAATGTAAGTTAGAGTTCCCATGTTACTAGCACTTAATAGGAAGTTAATAAAGTTGATCCTCTGATTATGTAAAATACCTAATATCAAGGTATTCATCTTGGTTAAAAGAATATAATTAGATAAAAAAATTTTGCCAACGGCCACTCCTTCACTCGAATATCGGGTCTTAAATTTTGATGAATACAAAGTATTTGTGAATAAAAATTGAATGAGTTATAGTAAAACTAGAACCATGAGTAATAAGAATAAGATTATCTATTAGAAATGAGCAACAAGGTAAAAATATAATTTTGTTTGAATAGCGCAAATTTACTCAATTTTGACCCTTAGATATTTTTTCAAACCCTTACCCTTGAAATGTATGCCCTTTAAACCGAAAATAATACCATTATTTTCTTATAAGTTTTTATTGTAACTTAAATCAATACAAATCTAAATTTGAGTGAATAAACAGTAATTCGTTAACATATTGAGGTAAATCATTAGGTGTGACCTCATTTCAATTCAAAAACATTTTTAACTAAAAACAATGAAAAAATATAATTTCATACAAAATTAAGGGCTTAAAGGGCTTTTCTCTAAAAAATGAAACCCTTCCCGACCCTTACTTGTTAATTTTAAACCCTTCCCGACCCTTAACCAAGGGTCTGGAAAAACCCTTAGGGTCTAAGGGTTGAAAAGTTCAATCTCCAATATATACTTGTTCACTTTATTCCGTAAATGTAGTTAAAATTTCACTTTAAAATAAAAACAAAAATTTTAAATAAACACATGTTTATGTAAAATAGATAATTATTGCCATCTATTATTATATTTGAAAAAATATTCTGATCTACATCGTTCTGCAATTAAGAAATTTGAACGAACAAAATTTAAATTTTTTCGATTTTTTTCAAAAAATAACCTTGAATGAAGTTATTTTAAATAATTTTTGAACTTTAATACCTAATAATAATTGATTTTATCTTAAAATAATCTTGGTAAATAATTTAATTCAAATTTTATCAAGAAAAAGTGGGTTGTCTTTAAGCAAACTGAAAGCTCTGTAGTATAGTTTACATGTATTTGAAATTAAATTGTTTTTTGAGACCCATAGAAAAATTGATTTAAGGAATAGGCAAATAAGTTATCTTTGAAAATGAGGAACAATATAATTTTAAAAAGGTAATAGATCTTGATAATAATTTTGTATATCTAGTAATACTTGTTTATTAATTTACTTGGAGTTTAAGAATTTAGACTTTAATTATATTCATTATATCTTTTCAATAAAATAAATAGTTTTATATCACAATAAAACATTTTTGAGTTGTTACAAGTTTATTGAATATCATTTTGAAATCTTTTGTTCCATACAGTAATCTCTTTAAGAATTTAATTAATATAAATACCTTTTATTTTTACTCAAATTTCATTTTGAAATTAATTTTTTATACAATTTATTTCATTATAGAATTTATAAAACATAATAAAGTTTCATAAATTAGAACTAGGTACGAATTCAATTAAAATTCAGGTTAATTTAAATTGTTTTTATTACTAAAATTAAAATATCTTGTATATCAATTTAATAGTCAAGGACAATACTAAACTTTACTTGCAAACTATTATAAGCTTGGTTTGTTTTTCAAATATAAGAGGTTGAATTGGCTTCAAAGTCACCCTGCAAATAATAAATGATTATTTTTCATCAACAAAATGTCAATTATTTTAAACTAGATAACTCAATATTAACCTCCATAATCTTTTCAAAGATCTCCCTTACATTTGGCATGGTAGTTAGGGTGATGCACAGTATATTTGCCCTTGCTCAATGGACAGTGTCCAAATCCAAACTCTAATAAGATAGTGTTCTTATTGAAATCATTGCAATAATCTACTGTACTAAACTTCAGAATTCCACTTTACCTAGATCATTTGAATAATTCAGTTGACTTATAGATTTTTTTGCAAAATTTAACCTGGATATTTTATAGGATGTGATTTTATATCGAGTGAATCAACACTTAGAAAAGGTTGAAAACCAATAAATTGAATAAAACACTAAACAAATAATGTTTTAAACATCACTTAAATTCCTAATAAATGAAATCTTAAATAAATGTTTACTTTTTTATACTTAAGTAAATGTGAGCAGTTGCTAGATAAAATGCATGACCTTGATTTTTAATTACTGTATCATTTATTATTTGCATTTAAAAAATTTTTATTCAATTTTTATTAAAGATTTTACATTCAAAAAGTAATGCGAAATTTTTATTTATTATTCAATTTGAAGATATTTTAGATATTTAGAATCTTTGCTCGATTTCTCTAACTCGGTCCTTTACTATGAAAAGTTTTGTTTTAATTATTTTGAAATTTAGTAAATATAATTACCAGTTTTAGAGCGGAGGCCACCGAATGAATTGAGGGCCCTTCCTCTTTGGGGGATGTCAATTTGAACCCCATTAAATGGTTGTGGGGAGTTTCTCGACTTGAATCTTCTCCATATAAGCCAAAATATTAATAGCATCGCGATAACTGCAATGCCTCCAATTGCGATGCCGTCCACATTATAAGTGTTATTGTTATGCACACTATAATTAGGGTTTTTCTATAAAATAAAATCTATTAAAACACAATTATTAAATTTAATAAATACAGACTTCTTCAGTATTATAACCAAATTTAAAATCCATTTCTTTAAAATATGTTCTTTAAAATACACAACTAATGAAATAGGAATAGAAATAAATATGAATCAACTTTTTTCAATTACTTATATGCATTTTTGTTACCAAGATACTTATTAGATAAATACATTGGTATTTAAATAATTGTATTAAGTTTATATTAAATATAAACAAATATTCCCTGAGAATTCTCTAAACAAAAATCAGTTTAATATTTCTTCTCTTATGTTCTCATAAATATATTTAATATAATATCGTTTATATCATTAATTAATATAAATAAACTAATTCTATGAATATTTTTGTGAAAAATGATTCTTATGTTGTTTCTAATAATGCAAAAATTTATTTCATAATACAGTAAAACCTCTATATATAATATAACCTCTATATCTCGACCCAAACCCTTTTCCCAATTTGTTTCAATAGAAAATTACCTCTATATCTAATAAACCTCTATATCTCGTAACTCGACTTAAGGAACAAAAACATAAAACTTACGCAAAACCTCTATAACTAAATAAATCACTAATTTTCTGCAATTTTTCTACAATTTATTGTTATTTTGGAAATTGTAATAATGATTAATATTATATCAAAATTATTTGTTTGTAATATAAAATTAACTAATTTTCTAATAATGCCAAAAATGTCAATTAGATTGTATTTTTAAAAGAAAAAGTGTCCAATTATATATAATAATAGTGGCTAGTTTAATCAAGATCAACTTATAAAAAATATATGATTTCAATATCAACTTTTAAGAAAATTAAAAATAATTAATTATATGAATAAAACCATTAATCAAAATTCAAGACAAACGCATAAAAAAGTAAATATGAGCGAATAAAAGAATTGGTCATCAAACTTATTTGCTCATTCAGATTCCAGAAATCGTGTAAAGAATGCTTTGATTGACTTTTAAACAGAAAAACTTAAATCCCGACCAATAGATTATTATTTTCAAAGAAAAAACTGATTATTAAAAAATAAATTAATTTATAATCAATTGTAATACCATAAAATATGTTATTCTACATCTCGTCTAACCTCTATATCTCGACCAATTTTCAATTTCCCAACTCGGGTTTAGTTACAGAGGTTTTACTGTATCAAACATATTTCTATAAATTCTTAAATTATTAAAACACAGTTAGAAAAAGGTTGTCGTTTCAGGAATAGTGGATATATATTTCAATATACTTACTCTTTGCCCTGAT
>JAQFZM010001135.1:0-20791 GCA_034695785.1 Galumna obvia | reverse complement strand
AGGTTTTCGGGAAATAAGAAATGTTTGGTTCAAATGAAAAATAGTCCTTTTTTACCGTATTCTCTCACAAACAGCGGTATGCCTTTATATATCAAAGAGTGTGTCCGACAATGTCTTAATTACGCTTCACTATGTTTATTACATGCAATGCCGAGAAGTCAAATGCATTACAACTTATAACTATTTACATTACCAACCTCCAGGGGTCGGACACTCTCTTTGAACATTTTTATAAAAATGTCTTATGGCCTACTACCGTCATGCCTGTATAAAGTGAAGGATATAATAAAGATATCTTGTTAAATTTAAAGTTATTTATCGATAGCTTAGCCTTTAGCACCAAATGTGGTTAATTGTATGTTATTTTTAAGAATACCATGAAGACATTAACAGAAATAATGTCTTCATATAAAAATTATTAGAATTAATAAATGAATTTAATAGATATTGAAGTTAACAGTTGATTCATAATGAAAAAAAGACGACAACCCTTAAATGAACTCTTAATTAATTACAAATAAACCACAAAACCTCTGATTACTAAAAGAAACAATTTTGCTTCACTTATATCGGCATGTCGGTGTACCCCGGGGTATACCGGCATATTGGTCGAATTCAATATATACCGGTATGCCGCTGCTTGTGAGGGAATACGGTAAAATATAACCATTTATTGAGAAGAAAAATTGGTTTTGAGTACACTTTTGTCTATTCACTTAAATTCCATACATTTTCATAATTCAGTAAAAAAAATGAGATCATATTTTCCAATAAATTTATTTTTTTTAATAAAAAAATCTAAATTTTAAAAAATGTTCAAAAATAAAGAGATTAAGTCTTCACTTCATTCTTACATCAAAAAACATTAAATAATTATCTTAAAGATTTATGATCTAGTTAACTTTTTAATATGATTAATGTTGCAAGACATTAATGAATCTAGAAACTTACAAAAATATATTATATATTTAGTATTTGAATATTAATTCTAAGAATAGTTTAAAGAGGATATCAGTACTTCAACAAAATTTCAGTTTTAATAAAAAATTTTACTTTTGTAATATCATAAAATAAAATGTATAAATTAAAGAATTATTTGTCTAGGGTCTAGAATTTGGGTAAATTTTGAACCTGGAAAACCAAAACTGAACATTTCTTTAAGACTATTTTAATGAAAATTAATATATTTATTATTTATATTATTAATAAATAATTGCTAAACAAGAATAGTTTCTTCAACTTCTAATAAACAAAACTAGAAATTTTAAGTAAAATTAAACTTTTAAAAAACAACCTAGTACAAAAAATCCAATTTCTCTTCAGATCATTGCATAGATTAAAAAGAAGTTTTAAATGATATCCATAAATATAAACTATCTAAATGCCCAAATTGATTATAATAAAAATCAGTCATTGTTTTTGCCAAAAATTAATGTTTATAAATATATATTTCCTTAAAGGATATTTTCAATTTGAAACAAATTACCAAGATGTTTTTGAATTTTTTAAATATTTCATTTACTTTTAATAATATTTACATTAAAGGTTTAATCTTAAAAACAAGCTAGAGCAAAAGGGTTAAGGTTTAAAACAGGCATTCACTTTAGAGGGCATATTTAGTGAGTATTCTATGTGACTTATGAACCTTAGACTTGGCTAATGAATGAATATGGTCGGTTCAACATTTTAATAGAGTTTGCATAATAAAATATTTGACCCTCTATGCATTACAAGTGAACGCCTCGTTTAAAAGAATAATTTTTAATATTAATTAATTATATTAATTGATTTTAATTGATATTAATAATAATATTAATTAATTATATGAGTCCTATATTGTTATATTACATTTTTATTCAATTAGAAAAATGTAATATTAAAGTGAAAAAAAAGATCACATTTTTATATTTTAGATTATTTTTGACTCAATCTTTTCTAATATTGTTTACTTCGATTAGAAATTATTGAACTCAACGATGATATAAATAAATGGAAAAGTGATCTAAACTAAACTAAACTAAATTCAAATTTCTATAAAAATAAGTCTTGTTTTTGACTAAAAAGTGCATCTCTTAGTGACCTGTCTCAAAAACAGTAAAAGTAGATATAATAGTTCAAATATAATCGTATCTTTTTTTTAAGATTAAAATTGCAATTTAGCTCAAATGTCGGCAGAATCTACTATAAATGTTTCATACTTTCAAGTGAGACCTAGATCATCAAACTATGCCAAATACCCGTTGGAAGTATTAATTTTCTGAATGTTTTTACAAATTATTTATTAAATTTATATCAAATTCTAAATTTTATTCTGAAATTTATTCGTTAAATAGAAAAATAATCCAATATTTACTCAAATTTATTAATATTTAACACAAAATTCTTTAATTCAATAAAGAATTTTCATGATTTGCAAAAAAACCAAGTTTAGTTTTTGTTGAAGACATTTCCGTCAGTTTTGTAATAAATGTATTATAAATAAATAATTTATTAGACTAAGCAAGTTCACTCACCCTCATTGTGAAACCAAGATAATCATTAATTTATCTTTCTTAACCTATTGTTTCATTAGTATGTTGGTATTTTACCTTGGTTGCACTCAAACATTACATATTATAAGATTCCGTAATTTATTTCGATCACTATTTTATTTATAAACTCTATATTTGTTTTGAGTTACATTAATGTGAATAATTTAATAAGCTTTACTAGCACACAATTATCACGCATAATATTATCTTGATAACTTTTTAATCATATTTATATTCCATTAGTTTGAAATTTTTTGCTTTTATTAATCATTAAAACTGAGAAACGCTTTTTGCCGACATTTTCAGAGAAAAATGATGGATAGGTTTCTATACAAATCTCTCTCTCTCTCTCTCTCTCTCTCTCTCTCTCTATCTCTCTCTCTCTCTCTCTCTCTCTCTCTCTCTCTCTCTCTCTCTCTCAACTCTATCCCCCAAAGTTTATTTAAGTAAGTTTTTTTTGATAAATTAAATATAATCCTCTCTTTTGTAGTTCTAATGAATACACGAATGAAACCCATTTAGAGCTTATATTTTATTTGGAAATAAAAAATTTAATTTCTTCGATGAGATCTCAGAAAAAATCTTTTAATAAACCATTGGATTTGCGAAAACCTCTAATTATTGTTCGCTGTTTTATATAGATTTGTTTCATATCGGAGTCAGTTATTGGAAATCTAATTGGAAATAGTCTTCGGCTCTGATTTCTAATCAATTCTATTGAATCAAAATTCTTCTGATATCTTATGAATGGTTTGTTTTTTGGTCTATTTCTCAATCAAAGAGTCATTCGATACGTTGTTTTCGCAGTTTATTTGAGAATAAGATTTCGTTTTTCCTTCATTTTGTCTGTAAATTATTTGATTGAATCGATATTTTCTTTTGTTTTAATTTTCAAACATTTTTATCAAATACTAATATTTAGGTTTTAAATAATTTCATTGTTTTACCATGGTCATATAGCCATATACAGTTAGAAGCAGTTATATAAGTCACTTATCGTTTAATCAATTTTAACGTATTATTCATTTAGAATATTCTTTCTGTGGTTTTATATTTAAAATCAATAGATGAAAAAAGTAATCTTTTTGATATCCCTTGGAATTCCTAGATTCATTATTATCAAGTTCATATAAAAATTATAACCTGTTAAAATCATTTACAAATTAAATACTTCGCATATAAATTGTATCATGATCAATTATCCATGAAAAAGTACTGTTCGATTGATATTAATGTCTAAAAAATGTAAACAAATAGATAATATTTAATATTTTCAATGTTTTAACATTATTTTTACTTGCTCATCTTTTAAAGATTAGATTTTAAATAATAAGAATAAATTAAGAAAAATAGTATTGAAATAATAAAATGTAAATTCATATAAACTAAATAATAATATAATAATAAACATTTAAACAAAGATTAAACCCTTTTTTAAAACAAATTTTAAAATTTCTATAATTATTTTGTGAAGAAATCATTTGATTTATTCAATTCGTCTCAAAAAGTCTATAAAAATAAAATATAGATTTTGTTTGAAGAAATCTCATCTTTACTACATTTTTATGACATATACTTCAGAGCATAACTATATATAATTCACAAATTCTTTATATTATTTTATTATGTCTCCAATGAGGTAATTTTACCTTGATCACTCTAATTATAGTGTAATCATCTAGATCAATAAAATTTAATTCATTATATTATTTATTTGGACAAATCTGATTAAATTAGTGTTAATCTTATAAAAAATGAGGATTATCTTGGACAACTACACAATTATGAGTCAATGAAAGTAAATTAATTGCGAGCAATAAATTTAATGGAATATCTTTTGAAGTCATTTCTAACAAAATGAAAATGAATTTATACTTTCACTCAATTGTATTATTGGTTTGGAATATAAATACGAATTGAAGTAATTGTTTGAATCATATAATTGACTGATTGAATGACAAAGTTGTCATACATTTGGTGTCCAAAGAATAAGAACTGAATGAATGTTTAGACTTATCAGACATTCGAGAGGTTTAATGATTCGAATGAGAATAGAATTGTCGAGAAAACTACTGAATTATTCTCTGACAGAACACAGAATTAATGTTTGGGAACAACCACTTGATATGAGGCAGAGAAACACATTTTAAGTGAATGGCATAAGAATTGGACAGATATTTGAACATTATATAGATTAAGACTGTGCCCAATGATAATAAGCCCATTAAATAGTATGACATAATGTAATGTCTGACTAAAAAACTAATGCATTAATACTTCCCCTCGACTTCATAGCATTCAATTCCGGAACAATGATTTTTTGCAATCATTTTATTTATTTATTCTTTATTTCGAATAATAATCAAAAATCTCAGACACTTTTCCGACTTAACTATCCTTTAGAGCACTTTTGAGTCCACATCACAAATATATAACTTTTTTGTTGAGAATTTTTTTTTAACTACAGTCATAAAATAAAATCAAAAAATATTTGAACAGTTCTAGCAATGATAAAAAATAATCTTTTAAATAATCTAGCTATCAAAATAAATGAACTTTTAGGCCAAACATTTTTTATGATAATAATTTGAACTAGGCACTTCTAAACAAGTTTATTAACAAGAATTTATTCAAATTGTAAAAAGTGTCGACTTATCAGTGTTTTAAGGGATTCTTTGAAGAGATCAATGAAATAATCCGTTAGAATAAAACAATTGATTGATGAGTTGGTAATACCATTCATACCCTTTCACTGAATTTGATTTCAGAACTGATTCCATTAGAGGAGGTAATCCTGGTCATAACTCATCAATGAAATAACTTACAAGTCTTGTGTTTCTGTTAAAAACTTTTCGATTTCTTAATGTTTATCAGAAAAAAAGGTTTGAAAATAATAAAGAAAATGAATTAAATGTTGAGATTTTCCTCAGGTTTTTGTTTGATTTATTTATTTGTTATTCATTTTATTTGTTGTCGTTGGGTCTGAACTGACGCAAAGCAAACAGACTTATAAGGAATAAATGTTGATTTTGTACCGATTTTGGTTTCGAAGGCATACTCTTAGAGTTAATCATTAATACCCAAAACACAAAACATAGGAATTAAAGTTCTTCTAAAGAGTTGACTTAATTTTCATTAGTTTTTTAGTACTTAAAAGAAGTCATTTTTTATAAGTATTTAAAAGTAAATGAAATTTCAACAAATAAACATAAAAAGTGAATTTATTGGTTTAATAACTTTTTAAGGTTTATATTAATGATTTTAAAAGTGGAGAGAGATTAAAATTCTCTCAACAGACAGTTGTCTTGCAATGAAAGTACTCGGATATAGTCTTACATTAATAATTATTATATTAAGTATTAATGCTTTGGTTTTATACTAAGAATGAGTGACAATATTTTGAAGTGAAAAAAATGTGCAAATAATCCATTGTTTGCTATCATTAAGAGAATTGTTTTCAATTCAACACTTCTATGTATAAAATAATTTGATTCAAAGGTTTTACTTCTTTAGTATTTTAAACATTTGTTCTAAAATTTATTTAAACGAATAATCATTTATAAGACATTCATTGACTTAATTGAAAATATTGTCAAATGCTTTGTTTTTGCAACAATTCTGGGTTTAAGTTAAAAGTGAATAATGTATGTAAACATAAATTTGAACAAATATTAGAAAATAATTACAAGATTAAATAATTTTATTAATTGTTTTCTAACTTGAAATTTCATTATATGGTGTAATTAATAACAAATTTCATTAACTTATTATTAAAGCATAAATTTATAGTTTTTTATTTCATCAAAATAATTACCTAAAAAGTTATTAAAACCAAAATAAATAGTTATGAAAAATTATTCTTTAAAAATAGGGGGTATTTTTCAACTTTAGTAAAATATTGTTTAGATTTAACCCAAAAAAAATTGCGAACAAAATAGTAGAACAAAACACTTAAAATTAAAAGAATATTTTTATGAATCTATTATTATAACACCAAATATATCACTTCAGCCTATGCTATGTGAGGTTAAGTAAGATTATTTTACAAAAAATAATATCAGGGACGGTGAAAGATCTCGGTATAAGGGTGATATACAGTTAGGGTATTTTAGTCCGGGCTAAGAGTTATAGGGGGTATTTTGAAAATGACCAAAAATTGCCTAAAACACATCAAACGTCAATCTTAAGCCATTTTATATTGTATTTTTAGTAATATTTTAACGTATTTAACCAGGTTTAATGCAAAAACTAAAAATATTTGACAAAAAAAGGCAATTTTTCAAAAACTTAAAGCACTAAAAGTTTTACTTAAAAACTCGATTTTTGACGATTTTATTCATTTTTGACGTTTTTTCTTTATTTTCTTCAAAATTACAACTTTTTATTGATTTTTGTAAATTTCCCCCTCTTTTTCTCCTTTCCTTTTTTTATGTGGGATCCTCTGACGTCTAAGGGGAATATTTTCCCGATTTTTCGCTCCAATTTGGGATTTCGGGAGTACCCTCTATTTGCCATCCCTTATAATACGCTTTTAAACCATAGAAATTAATTAATAAATTCTTGTATTTAATTAAATGCTTTCTAACAATTATACAAGTTAATGTTTCCAAATGTTAACATTTAGTATTTCTAAGTCTTTGATGACAATAAAATCATTTTGGAACAAGCTCAAAACCTCTTTTAGTAAATGATACTAAAATTATTTCCAACTGAGTTTAAGTTCAATATTATCTAATTTATTGAGAAATTCAATTAGGATTAACTCATGTAATCTTATTATGAACTGCAAAAGCATTGAATTAAAAAATTTAATTAATGAATTACAATAGATGTGATTGAACAAGAACTAAAGAAAGTTACCCTGGGGATTTCAGGCTCAACATTTTCTATAAATGGGTTATAACTTATAAAGGATCTTCAAATTTTATTTCAAACTAAAATCTTTTTCATAGTTTTGTCATTCATTGAATTCCTGTGCAGTGCTTTTGATTTATAAAATACAATATAAAATATATAAAATACAGTTATGGTTCGGAAGAATCGCAATTTAAGCTCAAATTAATCGCAACAAAACAATACTTTTCATATTAAATACTTATTTTATGTGACAAAAATATAAGCCATAATACTTTATTTTAAGGTTAAAGGTTTCGTCAGATAACATCCATTTCTTAGTTAATGAAGTAATGAATTGAAAAATAAATTCAAAAACTATTCATCATTTCTATCATTTAATTCAATATTTGGACGAAAAACTTTAATTTTATTAAATAAATAGAAACTGAATTTAATCGAGTCTTCAATCTTTGGGGAAATTTTTCATTGTATACCACTATTTGTTTAACTGATTTGCATGAAATACCTTTTGTGTACTTTTGTTCCTTTGATTATCAATTGTTTCCTCTTTAAAACGCTTTTCGACGAAATGAAAAAAAGATAAAAATTTCCAAAAAACTAATTATAATAATTGAATTCTTGTCGTAACTCCAGTTCTCAGGAAATTCAAATCATCGCTCAGTTTATTAAAAAGTCTTTAAAACAAAAACAAATGTTTCTAAAAGCCATTCAACACTAATTTGTTTTTTGCATAACTTGTAGAGATAACCAAGTTATTTTATTCTGACAGACTTAATGCCAAAGTCTCTTAGACTACAACTGGTAACTTATTTTATCAAGATAATAAAAGAAAACAAAAAGAATGAGTCTTAAGTAGGATAAGTGTGACCACTGGCTTACCTTTAATGCTCTGATCCCCCGATGTTTCGATAAATTAACAAATATATGGAAAAGTGGTCCAACAGAAGTTCACATAAAGCTAACGGTTAATACCTGTTGTTATATAACTGACTATTGATAGTATTGTTAGTCCTCACATATTAAAAAAAGATACGAAAATCATTGACTACTGCGCTATAGTTAACATCAAACGTAACTTTATGTGACCAACACTTTAACCAATACTCATCCTTATGTCAGAGCAGACGCAATATTTTTGAGACAATTTAAGTTACCATTCTTTCACTAAATCTTCGTCTCTAATTAACTAATGTCTATAATTAGTTAAATTACAATCAAATGACAAAAAATAAGATTTTTGTTTGCATTTTATTTGCATTTATTTTCGTTTCGTTTAATGAGTAAAAGGTTTAATATTTTTGATTCGAGGGATAAAACTTTTGTCATTATTTATTGTATATATAATAGAGACGGTGTAGAGTTCTGGCGGAAACTTTTGGCGATATTTAATCATAATATCAATTGAATAATCATCGGATTATAAAATATAGCTGGATACTAAATTATTAATTAAATTATAAATTGATTTTTACCTGATTATAATTGACAATTTAGTATAGAAAAGTTGTATATATTTTATTACCTTTAATTTCCTATCCATAAGTAACATTACCTAGTTCATTTTATAAACCTTTTAATAATTGATTGAATATTAAATGTTAACCTTCACTATATGTTGTACCATGATCAAAATTTAATATAAAAAGAAGGTACTTGTCAATGAATATCAATAATGTCTTATAAAGTGTAATCAAATAAATTTAATGATAATATTTATTAAGTTTTAATTTTTAACATTTTTTCTGAGTATACTTTTTACTTGTTCATATATTCAATTGCACATTTTAAAAATTCCTAGACTAAATTATAATGAAACTAATGATTAGAATTTTTAAATTACAGAATATATACCGTTTTTTTTTCTTTTGAATTTCCCTCTTATAAAATGAATTCCAATTTTTAAAAATAAATTCTACTTTTATTTATATATAGTCTCCTAAAACAGGAATTTCATTAAAAAAGGTTATATTAATAATAATACAACGATTAGATATTAAATTTATGGCAATCATTTATTAACAGAACAGAACAGAATTGAGTACATTTAGGACAATATGACAACACATATAGAAAAGAGGACAGGACTGCGACTTAGATAGTAATTAACAGAGATTTGATAATAGAGTAGAGTATAGTATCGATAGAAAAGTAATTATTGAAAAATAGTTGAGACAAATATAGAAATGAGGAAAACATATAAAATATTTAGCAAGGCAATATTTTTGTGATATAAAAAGTGAAGTATACAAAATGAATATATATTTATATTTTAAACTTTTATACATTTTATAAGTTTTATATCTATAATATAGATTAGAGATGGAAAATAGTGAACAGAAAGATGGAAAATGGCCTAGAGCTATTTTAAAAAGCATTTTTAGAATTTGTGATTAATTTGGAATTTTGTTAAATATTTGTGAAATCAATGATAAATATTACAACAAATTGTAAGAAAAAACTAATGGAATTAATGATCAAATAATGAAATTAAATTTTAAAATTTCTATTATTAGTAATTCTATCGAATCTTAACCTCAAATCAAATTATATTTTAATTTATTTGATTTTTTCGAAATTTAATTATAGAACAAACTTATTGAAGAAAAGCAAAAAAAACACTATTTTCCATCCCTATTATAAATTCTCTAATGAAGTAACCAAGGTAGTATAAATGTTGGTAATAATGGTTGTATTAGTGGTTGAAATTGTGGTAAAAGCAAAGGTAGTCTTTGATTGGAAAGAATGAGAAAAACTTACTATTGATTGAAAATCTATGAAATTAATTTCAATAATTTCTATGAATGAATGAAATGAAGGAATGAAATGACGATTAAATGATGTCTAATAGCTGTCTAATAGCCTCCGCCACCGCCACCTCCATATCCACCTCCTCCTCCACTACTTCCGCCATATCCTCCTCCGCCACCACTGGTGCCACCATAACCTCCACTTCCGCCTCCGCCACTTCCACCATAACCGCCTCCTCCACCGCCATAGTCACCTCCACCACCGCCTCCCATATCATAACCACCACCTCCTCCGCCATATCCACCTTGGCCTCCACCTCCACCATATCCCCCACCACCTCCTCCATAACCACCACCTCCTCCTCCATAGCTATCCATTTGACAGCACTCCATTTTTGGCATTTGATTTTTCATTCTGTAATTTAAATATAAAATTTATTTGATATCAATAATACATCAATTATTGAGTGATAGCTTTGATAAGATTTTATTAAAGATAACATCATTTTAGTACTATTTATATATACATTACTATATCTTAAATATAATCTAAAGAGAACTTACGGTATGGGAATCGGAATCGGAATAATTATTTTCTTTTTTGACTTCAAATAAAAGAAAACTTTTAATTAATTGTAAAACTCTATTAGATGTCAGACCTTAAGCATAGATAGAAGTGGAAGAATATCTTTCAATTTTTTCAATAATTTTTTCTTCTTCATAGCATTTGTAGGTTTAATATAATTTGATATTAAACACAACTCTAATAAAATAATAGTTAAAAAGAGTAGACAAGTCGTACGATTTCGTCGCAACATTTTTTTAAAAAGTATTTTACATTAAATAAAACTATAAATTGATTTCTATAACATTTTTTTCTCGAAACACAATTGAATGAAAAATTGAAAAACACTTATGAAGACAACACTTTCGTAGATGTGATGAGTCTAAAAAAGTTATGAACTTTCACTGCGGGCCCACACACTCTTTTATACCGTTGGGATGTTATTCTGGGATCCACTTTTATTCTGTGCTCCAAACACTTAGAAATACCAGTTATTGCATATAATATAATACTTTTATTTATTCTTATTTTGTTCTTAAATCCCACATCTTATTTATGAGTCTTTTCTTATTGGGTCGATGCACTGCAAATTTATAAAAAGGAACTAGTGCTCATACTTACAATAATAGGTTGGATGCAATATATTGTTTGATTAACCGAATACTTATGTGAATAATATAAACAACTTTTCATACTTAACGAATTCTTTACGAATTTTCACCAGACACATTTATAAATAATTTTAGTTGTTTATTACTAATTGAAAATAGGAGTGTATACTAACTATACTAACAAAACGATGACTATAATTGGGATCAAATATTAATTGATTGATAGCGACTATCATTTTAGTTTTTCCTACACTTTTCAGTATTTAATTCTAATCATTACTTATGTTTTAAGTGATTTTAAAGAAATATTTATAATTAAAGTGTTTTTACAAAATTAGAGTAAAAAAGAACACATTTGTAATAAAATGGTATAAATGGTCTAAAAGGTATAGATAACATAACTTGCTCACTTTATTTTCCAGATATTTCCAGTCTATTCTCTTTCGTTTAATGACGTCTAAGTTTGTAATCATTTTTCTTTTTGGTGAGTATTGTTTACTTTCCATTATTTGTGACAAAACCATTATAAGTAATGACCATATTTTAATAGCATGGATATTTATGTTGAATCATTAAGATAATTAAAAAATAAGATATTAAGAAAAATTTGTATTTATTTGAGAATTTTATCAGAAGTTTTGAAGCGAAACAAAATTAACAACAAATTTATAATTTAGAAATTGATAACAACTTAACACATAATTTGTTTAAAATTTTTTTAAAAAGTTACTAAATTTGGCTAGGAGCAATTTCAGGCTGCAGATGAACCCTGCTATTTGTAAGTGTAGAAAATAAAAAAATTATTTACACACATTTGAGAAATTTTTAGAATTTAAATAATTTTGAAAAGAAATAAATTTCTATACAAATGATAACAATTGAAAAACGATTTGTTATTTGAATTTTTGGAAGACCTGTCACTCTGTTATCTCTGAAATGTATGAATGAAATGACTTTGAATTTTGAAGAATATTCTCTGTTAAGTGTAAACCAAAAGTAGAAAAGTTTAGGAACTGATGAGTGATTTCAATGAAAGCGATTTGAATGTTTCAGAAAATTTAGTTATCCAGGAATAGTCAGGTAGTAGTCAGAGGGTAATGCAGTTTCAAAAGGTAAGACATCGACAGATGTCTCAATAATTTAAAAGAAAGTCAGGGCTTTTCTGAGACCAAAACCAATTTGTGTGCGATTTTTAGAGGTTTGAGTAAAGTTAAGGGAACTTTCATTCACTTGAATTCGAGAGTAATTTTGGCACTGAATGACAATTATTACAAATTTTGTCGAATAAGTCATTAAATTAATTGAGAGAATAGTTTTCAAAAGACAATATTAAGCAACAAATGATTAATGAAACCAATGAAAGTGTAAACCAATGAAATGGACTGAAATATTACAGCGAGGGTTAAGTGAAAGAGAGCCCAAACAATTCAATGAATTAAGTGATGGTTTCAAAGATTTTAAAACTTTAAATGAATTTCAATGACACGAATGAGTCCATAGAAAGACTCCAATAGTTTAGAAATGAATGAAGTGATGACAAACTGTTCAATATTTGATGACAAAGTGTTGCACCAAATAATAATATAGTTTAATAACCACCATGGTAACCATCACCACCTCCATATCCTTCGTCACCGCCATATCCACCATCATCATATCCACCATCAATATAGCTTGGTGCTTGTTCTACTGGATAGTACTCAGGATAGGGTTGGGCCACTTTTATATAAACAATATTATCAATTATAGGTATTCAAAAAATAACTAAAATAATTACCTGGAACATTGTGAACAATTGGAACTGCCACCTTTTTCTTGTGAACCACTACAGGTTCCGAAGGCTTTTCAATTCTTTAATTCAAAGGAATAATTAGTTTCTATTTTTAATCTAATATTTAATTAAATCTTTTAAGAAATTTATTTTACAAATTAACGCTTCAAAACACTTAAAAGTCTATAAATGAGAATCATTTTAATCTCTCTATTCATCAAAAGTGTGGAAAGAATTTAGAGCTTTGAATAGACATTTAGAAAGAATTATACGATTAGTTATCTTAATTGTGATCCTCTATCAAAGGAATCAGTGCTTCCCTTTCACTAAATAATACTTTTCATAGTCTATGAAAAATCATTTCTATAAATGGATTTTTTGAAGCGAAAAATAATACTTACTTTAATGGAATCGGAAGTGGAAGAGGAATAGGAAGAATTCCAATTTTGGGTTCTGATCAGTCAAAGATCAAGATTTGAATTTAAAATATTATATAAATTAATTTGAATTAATTAATAATTCATTGAATTTATTTAAAAATTACTTTTAGTTTTAAGGAGGAAAAGATAGGACAGAATGGATTTCAGAGCCAATATTTTGCTTTTTTCGGATGCCTTCACTGGTTTTAAGTTATCACTGATGAGAACCAGTTGTAGTGATAGAACGGCCACAATAAACAAAGTTGTGAAGCGACGACTGTATCCTAACGTCATTTTCAAAGCGAAGAATATTTGAAAAAATTCACAAAAATTAAGAAAATACTGAAAATACGAATATTTGAAACACAGATATCGTGAAAATATAGTTTTCAAATCACATTCAACTGCACTATAAATCCCGTTTGAAGTTGTGCTGAGAATTCAAATGAAATGAAATGAATGCCACCGTTTGAGTGGACACTCGCTTTTTATAGTGGAACGACTAGTAGTTGTTTAATTTGAGCCTAAAGTGATCTAGTTGTTCTAAATTCTCACTTTCATTCCCATTTTTTCTTATTCTATTTCCATAACTATTGGTTAATAAAATATTTCTTTTCCTAATTGAGCGAATCATTTAGAATGAAAAAATGGACCTGTACATAAGAAAACTCTCACTGGTGATTATTTTTAGAAAATTGCTCACTCTTGCACTCTTTAATTCCTGAACAGGAGTTTTAGGCAGTTACACAAAACCTAGCCAGAAGCTAAATGTCGCCACTAGGTTAAAATTGGCAAAAAATATTCAACACATAATATGTATATATTAACTCCATTAATGTGTGATCGGTTGTACATTGACCTGTGCCTGTGGTGTGGCTAGATCACTTTTTCCTCTTTTACTACTTGAAACAGTTCGACCAGTTTTAGTTACAAAGAGTTTTAGTTTTGATTAGTTATTCACTCCTCTCTCCTCTCCTTCTCAACAAACTATAGTTTTAAATTTAATCCGTCGTTAATTTGGGATCAATTTTTGAGTCCATTGATCCGATCAAACGATCAAAAATAAATATCAATCTTTTAATACAATTATATAATAACTATACATTATATACATTATTACATCGATATATCTATACATTTATTAATTTATATTTATAGAGAATATATCTATCAATCAATGGATAAATATTATAGAATAAATTGTTTACACCAATCAGATCACAAAAGGGATCACCAAAGGGGGCAAATATTTTAATATTTCTTAACAAAATATTAGAAAACTCTTTATTTTCAGTGTTTATCTCATTCTTCTCAAGAATATTCTTTTTTGTTTGAAATGTAATTTTAAAGTTATCTTAAGTTATTGTTTTTATCTAGATCAATTGTATCCAAAACATGAAGGATTTGGTGCTTCTCTTAATATATAGAAAAAATTTTGATATATATTTATATATAATATTTGTTAGTAATAAATATAATATTAATTATTTCGTGATTTTTGACTTATTTAACTTTAATGACAAGTCTGTAGTATCTAAAAAGTGAAGCAAAAGGGAAATGTGTTTTCCTCAACTCAAATATTAGGGCAAATATTTTCTGTACATAAAAAAAGCCTTGCTGATAATTCTTCGATAGTAATAGCCTCAGGACAAACAGACATTAGTTTTATTCTAGAAATGCAAGAGTTGTAACATTTCTTTAATATAAGACTATCTTTTAATGATTTCTTTTTATTATTGTATTTTCCATTCCATGTATTCCTTATATTCAATACTATAAACGATAAAACATTATAATCATTGAAAGTATATAATACTTTTGTAACAAAAGAATTCAAAACCTATTATTAAGAAAACTTCAAACATTAAACACATATTTAATTAGCGGTAATTCATTTTAATAAAACGAGATTTCATTTTTTTAAAATTTTAATTATATTATATGAAAATAATTAACCGAATCATTAATTCTTTACAGTTTATTAAAATAGTTTAGTTTATTCTAAAAATAAATACAAGTGTCCAGGTTATATACATAAATACTAGTTTATAAAGCTTAAAAAAACTTAGTCTTTTGAAAATTTCGTTGTACTTTACAATAGCCTAAAGTTTCAGTAAATTTTCATCTCTAGTTCTTAAAACTAAATTAAAAAATTGTTGTTTAATCAGTTTATTTTTTCTTATGTTTATTAAAAAAATTGATTTATAGATAAATTTATTTATCTGTAATTTTAGATATATTTTTATTACAGGTTTTCTAAGATGAAAGACTTACTACTCTTTTAAATTCTGGTTTTCTAGAAGTTTCTAAATTTGGTCAATAAATCTCTTTTCCAAAAATAAATTAAAAGCGAAGAAAAAGCGAAAGTTTTTTAATTATTAATACTTTTTTTGCACATTTAATAAGTTTTAGTGATTCCGCGTTCAATGAATAATAAATTGAATTAATTCTAAGAATAATTAAATCGATATTTTAGTGTAATTTAAGCAGTTTGAGGTTATTCACAAAAAATTATCTACATCATTTACTTCCTATTAAGATTTTAGAGTAAATTTTGAGTTATAAATATTTTAAATAATTTATAAGAAATGTTGTCTGAAGTTTGCTTTAAATAATTTTTTTAGTCAAATTAAATTTTGTTCAAAATTACCATGTTAAATAGAATTTAATTTGATTATAATATTTTAATAGTGAAGCGTCAAATATAGGTTTATATGAATAAAGGAGTCGAAACGGATTCTTATATTTACTTATTTACTTATTCAAAGTCTAAATCACTGAATACAATAAAACGCTTTTTATTTTTTATCAATATTTTGCACACTTTTGCAAACATTTTCTATTCAATCATTTAAATATAAAAATTTAAAAAACAGTTCAAAATATCGACAAAATATTTATTTTTGAAAATCGAGTTTTAATATTAAAAAACTTAATGTGAGATCTTTTTAATTATATGTAATTTTGCAACTTTTATAGTATTTATTAATAATAATTACAATCACAACAAAGTCATTATAAAAAATAAAATATTTCGTTGAGTCAGTGAGAGATTCGCCCAAATATTACTCATAAGAATTTAGATGTCAGACAAAAGGAAATTCATAAAACGATTACCCGTTAATCGAATTACAAATTAAGTATTCAAATATCAATTAATATGTAATATTCAAACGTCAAAATTCAAATCTATTATCACCTTTTGTTTCTTCTTTATTAATTCAACAATTAGTTCAACTTTCTATTTTCTTCCTGCTCTCCTCTCTTGCACTCTCTCCCCCTCTCCCTCCCTCTCTCCCTCTCTCTCTCGAAACTCATTTTTTATTATTAGAAAGTTAATAAAAGATATGCCTTTCATCAGGAGTTTAATATTAATTAAATTAGAATATGTTTGGAGTAATTGATTAAAATCTTTAATAAGGTTCTAAAAAGTAGCAAGTTGCAATTTCAAATAATAAAGTTATTTTTATATTTAATAAAAATAAGAAATTCACTGCTTTTTAATGTTTTTCTTCTCTTCCTTTTTAGTCTAGTTTTGAATATGTTGTTTATGTATTAATTTAAATAAAGAATGAGCAAGGTTCAACCTTAAGTTAAAAGAAATATACGGAGCGTTTAATTTTTGATATTTTTAGGAAAAAAACAAAACTCGTGGAAACGAAATGGTATTTAAGAGAGTATTTGTCGATTCATTTGATTTGCTTTCATTAGAAACATGTGATTCAGTCGATGGCATAAACAATCGTTTTATTTTTTAAGCAACAGTTCGCTGACCCACTACTCCGTATTCTGACCCCTATGTCCTCTTTAAAGAATATATTTATACATATGGCTCACGCTTCCGGTCATAACGTATTTTGAGTGTTAGAATGAATTCCTTTTACTTATATTTTGAGACAAAATGTTTTATGGCCTGAGGTATGAGCTATTCGTTTATATATAGATAGAGATAGTCTCAAAAGAGGAGTTCAGGATTGGGTCATGATTTAGACCAGTGGGTCACCGAACCTGCAGTTAAAGCTTCAGCATATTTGATGCTATTTTTTGGCTCAGGGCTCAAAGTTAGCTTAAAATACGTGCAAATATTAAATTAAAATTTTCAATCAGACAAGTGTAACCATGGTCTTTCACCATGCTACATTTAACCTACATGTTGCTTTGTTATCCTTTCTCATTCGGGAAATTAAGAACTATTTTTTTTATTATATTTGAAATGAACTGGTTCTGGTCAAGTATACCTTGGTCATTGAAAGTTTACTTGAGGTAAACATCTAATAATGTAAACTCATATCTTAAGCGTCGGAACTGCAGGCGTTAAGACTTACTGAGTGTGTTATGTCAGTGTCTCTGAGATATAAAAAGGTTAGGGCTTTTTATTTAACTATTCATTTGGTTTTACCTCAAACAAACATTTAAAGTGAATTCGATGTGAATTAAAAGAAATTAAAAGTGAATTTCTTTTTACACTCAATTTAAAAGTGTTTTTAATATTTAATAATTTTGGAAAAGTATATCATTTAATAAACAATCACTAAAAATGACGTTAGGATACAATCGTCGTTTTACCACTTTGTTTATTGTGGCCGTACTTTCACTACAATTGGTTCTTATTAGCGATAATCTGAAACCTGTGAAGGCATCCAAAAAGAGTCAAATCCTGAAATTAAAGAAAGTTCTATCGATTCTATTTCTTCTCAAAACTAAAAGTAATTTTCAAATAACTATGAATTCATAACAATTCTAAACTAATTTTTATTTATTCCCAAATAATTCTAAATTCCTAATAATTAGAGCCAAAACTTGGAATTCTTCCCATTCCTCTGCCACTACCCATTCCACTGAAGTAAGTATTGTTTTTTGCTTAAAAAATCATTTATAAAATCATTTTTATAGACCAGGAGAGTATTATATAGTTGACGGGGAGGACAAATACCATTAACCAATTAACCGATTAATAATCATCACATTTATTAATAATATATTATTAACTAATCCTTTATTTATTACTAAATGTCTGTTAAAAACCTTTAAATTATTTTAGGGATTAATAGAAGGATTCGAATGAATTAAATGTATAGACTTTAAGTGTTGTAACCCTTTTTAAAAAGATTTAATTAAACAAAAAACTAAATTTAATTATTAATTTAATTGAAGAATTGAAAAACCAGCGGAACCTATAGTTGTCAATAAGAAGAAAGTGGCCGTACCTATTGTTCACAATGTGCCAGGTAAATTATATTTTTAAAAAATCTATAATCAAAATACTAACTATGAATAATGTTTTAGTGCCTCAGCCTTACCCTGAGTACTATCCAGTAGAACAAGCACCAAGCTATGTTGATGGTGGTTATGATAAAGGATATGGAGGTGGTGATGGTGGTTACCACGGAGGTGGTGATATTGGTTACCATGGAGGTGGTGGTGGTTACCATGGTGGTTATTAAACCATATTATTATTTGGTGCAACATTTTGTCGTCAAATATTGAACAGTTTGTCATCACTTCATTCATTTCTAAACTATTGGAGTCTTTCTATGGACTCATTCGTGTCATTGAAATTCATTTAAAGTTTTAAAATCTTTGAAACCATCACTTAATTCATTGAATTGTTTGGGCTCTCTTTCACTTAACCCTCGCTGTAATATTTCAGTCCATTTCATTGGTTTACACTTTCATTGGTTTCATTAATCATTTGTTGCTTAATATTGTCTTTTGAAAACTATTCTCTCAATTAATTTAATGACTTATTCGACAAAATTTGTAATATTTGTCATTCAGTGCCAAAATTACTCTCGAATTCAAGTAAATGAAAGTTCCCTTAACTTAACTCAAACCCCTAATCGCACACAAATTGGTTTTGATCTCAGAAAAGTCCTGACTTTCTTTTAAATTGTTGAGACATCTGTCGATGTCTTACCGTTTGAAACTGCATTACCCTCTGACTACTACCTGACTATTCCTGGATAACTAAATTTCTCAGTTCCTCATCAGTTCCTAAACTTTACTACTTTTGGTTTACACTTAACAGAGAATATTCTTCAGAATTAAAAGTCATTTCATTCATACATTTCAGAGAAAACAGAGTGACAGGTCTTCCAAAAACTCAAATAACAAATCGTTTTCCAATTGTTATCATTTGTATAGAAATTTATTTTTTTTCAAAATTATTTAAATTCTAAAATTTGCTCAAAATATGTGTAAATAAATTTTATTGTCTACACTTACAAATAGCAGGGTTCATCTGTAATCGCCTGAAATTGCTTCTAGCCAAATTTAGTAAATTCGTTAAAAGTGTTAAACAAATTATTTAAGTTGTTATCAATTTCTTAATTATAAATTTGTTGTTAATTTTGTTTTCTTCAAATCTTCGGATAAAATTCTTAAATAAATATAATTTTTACTTAATTTCCTATTTTTTATTTATTAAAATAATTGAAAATTAATAATTGAAATTAAATGCTTCAACATAAATGTCCAAGATACTAAATAATTGTCATTACTTATAATGGTTTTATCAAAAATGATGGAAATAAAGAATACTCATTAAAAAGAAAATGATTACAAATCAGGTTTATTTAATGTAATTTATCCCAATTATAACCGTTTTTTGGTATATTTACAATACACTCCTAGGTTCAATTACTGTTATCTTGAATTAGTTTGGACCAGAATTATGAATTCAACATAGAATATAATTTAAATTAGAAAAATGATTAAAGTATTTAATATGAATGAATTAACACATTTTTAAATATTTATTAAATATACCGTCGAATCTTCAAATTGAAAAAATCATAGTTTTGTCACATTTTGAATTTTTATTCATAAATACAATTATCATGCTAGTTTTAATAATAAACCCTTTAATAATAATTTATATATAGAATATTTTAACTTTATTATATGTTGTATCTAGGGTGACCATTGATAATTTTTGAAATAATGAACATATTTTAAATGACTGAATTAAAAGTGAACAAATAGTGTGCAATCAATTTAATGATTAAAAATATAATAATTTGTAAATTATTTCAATTTAACAGATTTTCTTATTTAAAGATTAAAATAACATTAAAATAAACACTATTTACTAATAACAATTTCTAAAATAACTTTACAATTTTATTGGGATTTGATTAAAATTTTAACTACAAATTTTCTAAACTAAAATAGTGAACAATATATTGTAATAATTCCTAGTGAAAAGACCGCCTAAATAGTGAACTGTTCACTAGAATAGTGAACTGTTCACTAGAATAGTGAACTGTTCACTAGAATAGTGAACGGATG
>JAQFZM010001134.1:0-20796 GCA_034695785.1 Galumna obvia | reverse complement strand
ATATTTAAACTTCATACTCTCCCTCTCTCTCTCTCTCTCTCCCTTTCCCTCTCCAGTAATAGAAATATTCAATTTGTCCTTCAATTGATTTGTGACTAAAAATCAGTAAAATTTAAATGAATTAATCAAAAATAAATAAATAAAATCAAAAGATATAAAAATGTTGTTAAAATGAAATGCAATTCATATATAAATGAGATTTTTTCTAATCAAACTTCAAATGGAAATAAAGGATGAGTTGAGTATAAGTTTAGTGATAATTACTTCACAACTTATAAATTAATTAGTCGTAACGACAACTCTATCCTATTATCACTGCAATCATTGCAACCTAAGTATAAAAGATGATATACAAACACTTTTACGACTCAATATTCATGTAGTGATGGACAACACTTTCCTCAAACAATATTTAGATTTAGTTTCAAATTTATAGGAAAAAGAAGTTTTCGTTTTTTTAATTAAAAATAAATTTCAAATTTTGTCATAAATTCATAATTAATTTTTAGAGTCAGTTCTGATTAAAAACTTAACTAAAGTAATACTAATTTGCATACGATTTGAACATCATTGGAGAAGTGATATCTTTCTAAAGAATGTTAGGGAATGTCAGAGAGTGAGAGGGAGAGAGAGAGGGAGAGAGAGAGGGAGAGAGAGAGAATGTGTAAGAGAGGAGTCAATCAAACAACTTTACGTCTGACGTCACAAATGTCTGACATTTATATCATTGACGTCTCAATACTCGCAGTCCTCTAACGCCTAACAAAAGTTACAAATTATTGGATGAATGAAAGCGTAACCATAGATATGGCGTTCATTCAGTGAACATTCAGTTTATTATTGGCTAAACTTAAAGGGAAAGCATTGAAGGGTTTCGGGTTAGAGGACGACGACTGTATTGATAGCAACAAAGATGGCTTCTCAACAACATTCGGCTCCAGACGAAGAACAATCTCTTCGGGAATGCGAGCAATACGTTCAAAGACATAACATTCAACAGATCCTCAAAGACTGTATCGTTCAACTATGCGTCGGACGACCAGAAAATCCCATCACTTTTCTCAGGGAATACTTCCAAGTCTTGGAAAAAGTGAGTTAAAAACATCACTTTTTTGACGTTAATTTAAATGCATTTCTCCTAAAACTCAAAACCATTTCATTTAATTAATGTTTTCATCAATTATTTGGTTTTAAATGCAAACAAAAAAAGCATTTTTTTATGAAAATTGTTGAATACAAGTATTGCAACGTTTCATAACTCAAACCATTTCTTCGTTTGATTTGCATTTTTTTTAGTATCGCTTTAAATAGTTTTGTATTTAAACGAATTTTTTTAGTAAAACATAATTTTCTAATTTAGTGTTTAATTAAGAGATTATTGATATAAATGTATTGATAATAATGTATTTAAAGGAAGAGGCGGTCAGAGCTAAGCAAACGAAGGCTCCGATGTCTCCGGAGAACGAACGCGACGATGACTTATCTCCGATTCCAAACATAACTCAACGCTCCCGAAGGGGTGGCGTTTCTGCAGAAACTTATAGTGAAGATGACGTTAAAAATTATGTAAAAAAGGTATGACTTTTGAAATGATTTTTGGGCCCATATTTAATAAATGAATTGAAAGGTTGTGCCCAAAGACGAAAAGGCAAAGACATCCCTCGAGAAGGCAATGTCTAAAAACGTCTTATTTAAACATTTGGACGATAATCAAAGAAGTGATATATTCGATGCAATGTTTTCTGTAGCCCATAATCCGGGAGAAATTATCATAAAACAGGGCGATGAGGGCGACAACTTCTATGTCATTGACGAGGGAGAGGTTGAGGTATGGCTCCAATCATTTCCACTTTTGGTCTTTTGATTAGATTTTAATTTAAACGATTTGTTAATCATTTAATTGGAATATAAATTACAGATTTATGTTAACAACGTTTGCGTCACAACTATTGGAGAGGGCGGTAGCTTTGGTGAGTTGGCCCTTATTTATGGGACCCCTCGCGCCGCCACTGTTAAGGCTAAGCATTCTGTAAGGTTATGGGCTATCGATCGCGACACTTATCGAAGGATTCTTATGGGAAGTATTATTAGGAAACGCAAACTCTATGAAGAATTTTTAGCCAAAGTCTCGATTCTCGGTATTTATAAAACTATTTATTAATTTAGAATTAATTTTGTTTTTGTCCCTAAAAGAGAGTCTCGACTATTATGAGAGGTTAACAGTTGCAGACGCACTGACTCCGGTTCAGTTTAATGACGGCGACATAATTGTAAAACAGGGAGAGCCCGGCGATGACTTCTATGTTATAGAAGAGGGCGAAGCAATTGTATTACAACAACGGTCTGCAGATGAGCCACAAACAGAAGTGGGACGACTCGGAAAGTCTGACTACTTCGGAGAAATAGCATTATTATTGGACAGACCCAGAGCTGCAACTGTTGTGGCAAAGGGTCCACTAAAGTGCGTCAAATTGGACAGGGCAAGATTTGAAAGACTATTGGGTCCGTGCGCTGACATTCTTAAGCGAAATCTGGAGCACTACAACTCTTTAATTTCGTTATCGGTTTAGTTGAGTGAAGTGTTCGCACAACAAATACATAAACTTTTAGGCTTTTGTTATAAAGCAATTGACATAAATTTTAACGCCTTTTCTTCTATTCGGATCCAAATTAGACAAACCATTGATTATTTCTGAACTAATGGTTTGGTAATCGTTTCACACTTTTTGGAAATAATAATAAGAAAATATTAATAATAATAATAGAATTGAAATTCTAGTCAGAAGTGTAACATTAGAGTAGTGTCTATTAAACCACTGAAAACATTTTTATTGCTTTTATTGCATTCAATTTATTTGAATAATTGTTTGCTTTTTATTACCGGTAATTCACATCCGATAAGTCTTTCCAAACAAAACACTTAAAATTCATATCTTTTTCAAAATAAGAGAAAAATTGCTTTATTTTGAATTTAAATTTTTATTTGAATCGATTTAATCCTAATTTAAGTTCCAAACGATTATCAATTAATTAATTGACTTATTGTTGACTTATTGTTGTCCGCAAATGAAGACAAGATTTTAATTGCAATTAAATGAAGAATTGATTTGCGATTTGCACCGCTTTTTCAATCGATTTACTTATAATAGCCATCAAAACAATACATTTATATAAATATAACATATATTAAGACTTTTTTGACTAACTATACATTAATAGACATTTTTGGTGATAAGATTCCGATTGTAGACAATAATAATAATAATTTTCTAAAATAATGTTTCAATAAAATTATAGAAAACTATACATTCACTCAATTTTTGTTTTCAGTTATTTTCTAAACAAATACCTGTACTTCAGAACAACTGTAGAATAGAAGTCAAACCTAAATTAGTTTCAGATATTCTGCTTATATTCTCATTTATTTGACATAACATTTGCCAAAAATTACTCTAAAATTATGTGAATTAATATTTCAATAAACGAATCGAATATTAAATATATTTTTGTCGAACATTTGAGATAAAAATCGTCACATTTTATGGCAATCAGTCCTCAAATAATCGAAAAGGAATTTAATCTAAACTATTGTTTGTTATAAAAAAAAAGTGAATAATTTTATTGGAAATCCTGTTCTCATTTATATCCAAAGTTTAGACACTTTTTTTGTAACGAAAATATTTTTTTCCAACCTTTCAATCGATTTTGAATTCATATAAAACTAAAGTCATTGAAATCAATATAAACGCTATATTTGGAAGTGTTGTGCGTTTAAACCAAACCAGAGGTGAGAAGAAAAGTCCTTCATTTTAATTACACTTTTTATCGTTTATATACCAAACGATTCTCAAATAATCTTTAAAATCATAAAATGTTTTTTTGAGAGGAATGACTCATAAATGTAATACAAAAGCCTTTATGTGATGACAAAGTGTGCGCTTCTCTACAAAAGTTTTAAAAAAACTTTAAACTTATGTTTGATTTAATAACTTTTGAAAGAATTGAAAAATATTTAGTTTAGTGTTGTCTATTGGTTTCCGTCAGGGATAGGATAGGATAGGGATAGGGATAGGTATTGGACGGGATTCGGATTAGAAGTGATAGGAAGGGTGTGATAGTTGTGCGGAGACGACGTAACGTAGAAATGGTTGTTTCACTCAAAGACGTGAACCGCACTCACAATAACCGACGAAATGAAGCGCCGCCTCATTCAGTGTCAGCCAATTGGGTGTCAGTGCTTTGACTGCCATATCTTTTGAGTTCTTGTCTTGTATTTAGAAATCATCACAAATGACATAACATTTGAGTTTTGCCCCCTTTTTATTTTGAATGAATTAGTTTTGTAATAAATTTTGTTGGCATTCATTCTATAGTCTGTGAATGAATTGAAGTTATTTGAAGTGTTCTCAGAGGAGAGAAGGCGTGGCTTTTACTCAGTTTTAGTGAACGTTAAGTGAAGACTCGTTTGACGGCTAAGAGAGAGTGAGAAACAAATATTTGTTGATTTAATAAAATATTTTAATATTAATTTAATTGAGTCCAACTAAAAACCGGAACTGACATCAGGTGAAGATGTCATCAGACGTGAACCGAACGGATCCAGAATTTAAATTCCTGGCCGTCGACCGAACATTAGTGTCTGATCCGACAAAAGCTGCGGAATGGGCCGCAAAAAGACTCGTTTGGATACCACACGAAACGGCAGGTTTTGTGGCCGCTTCTGTCAAAGTTGAGAGAACTGATGAACTGGAAGTAGAAGTGGTGGACACTAACAAAAAATGTATTGTTGCCAGAGATGACATCCAGAAGATGAACCCACCTAGGTTCAATAAAGTAGAAGACATGGCTGAGTTGACGTGTCTTAACGAGGCATCCGTTCTCTACAATCTTAAGGACCGATACTTTTCAAGTCTGATATACACATATTCGGGTCTATTCTGTGTTGTTGTAAACCCCTATAAGAAACTTCCGATATATACCGATAAAGTGATTGAGTTATACAAAGGGAAGAAAAGACATGAAGTGCCGCCACATATCTTTGCTGTAACCGATGCCGCATATCGTTCAATGCTTCAGGACAGGGAAGACCAGTCCATTCTATGTACCGGTGAAAGCGGTGCCGGAAAAACAGAAAATACAAAAAAAGTGATCCAATACTTAGCATATGTCGCGTCATCTAAACCAAGATCTTCGACCTCAGCCTCATTGCATTCATACCACACTTCTCCTCCGCCGCCAAATATTATCGGAGAATTAGAACAACAGTTACTTAAAGCCAATCCTATTCTCGAAGCCTTCGGTAACGCAAAGACAGTCAAAAATGACAACTCTTCGCGTTTTGGCAAATTTATCAGGATCAATTTTGATGCATCTGGTTTTATAGCCGGAGCTAATATCGAAACCTGTGAGCATTTCTTTATATTTGTTTATATTTCACTAAATTTTAAATATTTTATTTGAAGACCTCTTAGAAAAGTCGCGTACAATACGACAGGCGGTCGACGAGAGATGTTTTCATATCTTTTATCAATTACTAAACGGAACACAACCCGAACAAACCCGAGAATTCCTATTAGAAGACGTAAAAAATTACACATTTTTAACTCACGGCAACGTTCCGGTGCCCGGAGTCGATGAAACCGTCGAATTTAATAATACAGTTCAGGCGATGCAAATCATGGGTCTCTCACCCGAAGACTTGAGTGCCATTTTCAGAGTTGTGTCATCTGTTATTCTATTTGGTAATATGAAGTTCAAACAGGAGCGCAACTCAGATCAGGCAACACTTCCTGACAATACGGTCGCCCAAAAAGTCAGTCACTTATTAGGACTAAACGTTACTGAAATGATTAAAGCGTTTCTAAGGCCTCGACTCAAAGTTGGTCGCGATTATGTCACTAAAGCTCAGACCAAAGAACAGGTCGAGTCTGCAGTAGAGGCCATCGCCAAAGCATGTTATGAACGAATGTTCAAATGGTTGGTTCATAGAATCAATCGGTCTCTGGACAGAACCAAAAGACAGGGCGCGTCTTTCATAGGCATTCTGGACATCGCAGGATTCGAAATATTTCAATTAAATTCTTTCGAACAGCTCTGCATTAATTACACCAATGAAAAACTTCAACAATTATTCAATCACACAATGTTTGTCTTAGAACAGGAAGAATATCAACGCGAAGGCATTGAATGGAAATTTATAGATTTCGGTCTCGATTTACAGCCGACTATTGATTTAATCGAAAAAGTAATTCATATAAAATTATTAATTGATTTTAAACTTTGTTTTACGTTTAGCCGATGGGAATACTCGCACTCTTAGACGAAGAGTGTTGGTTCCCAAAAGCCACTGACAAAACATTTGTTGAGAAACTGGTGTCCGCTCATAATATGCACCCAAAGTTTATTAAATCTGATTTTCGCGGAACCGCTGATTTCAGTATAATTCATTACGCGGGAAAAGTATGACAACACAACCTTTAATCTAAATATTTATCAAATAATGACTACCTCTATATCACTATATGACAGGTCGATTATTTAGCCAATCAATGGTTAATGAAAAATATGGATCCTTTAAATGAAAACGTAGTATCACTTTTGCAAAACTCTTTGGACTCTTTTGTAGTTCAGATATGGAAAGACGGTTTGTTTTCATTGCTTTTAATAATATCTTATTTATTATTTATAATAATTTTTAGCTGAAATCGTTGGTATGGGAGTGGCAACAATGGGTGACACACAGTTTGGCGCTCGAACTCGTAAAGGAATGTTTCGAACAGTGAGTCAACTCTATAAGGATCAGTTGTCAAAACTGATGGTTACTCTACGGAATACGAATCCAAACTTTGTTCGTTGCATTATTCCAAATCACGAGAAAAAGGCCGGAAAGATCGACGCACCCCTTGTTTTGGATCAGTTGCGGTGCAATGGAGTGCTCGAAGGCATTCGAATATGTCGTCAGGGATTCCCCAATAGAATCCCTTTTCAAGAATTCAGACAAAGATATGAATTGTTGACACCAAATGCCATTCCAAAAGGTTTTATGGACGGAAAGTTAGCATGTGAAAAAATGATCGTGGCACTAGACTTGGATCCAAACCTCTATCGAGTGGGTCAGAGCAAAATATTTTTTAGAGCCGGTGTTTTGGCACAACTCGAAGAAGAGAGAGATATGAAAATTTCAGACCTAATAGTGAACTTCCAGGCCTGTTGTCGGGGACTTCTCGCCCGAAGGAATTATCAAAAACGACTGCAACAGTTAAATGCTATTCGTATTCTTCAACGAAATTGTGCCGCATATTTAAAGTTAAGGAATTGGAGCTGGTGGAGACTTTATACCAAAGTTAAACCATTACTTGAAGTTACTAAACATGAGGACAAACTTCTTGAAAAAGAGGATGAATTGAGACAAGTCAAGGAACAAATGTCAAGAGCAGAACAGGAAGTCATTGAATTAGAGAAAAAATTTCAACAAATCGTCGACGAAAAGTCAATGATTGCAGAACAGCTTCAGGCAGAGACTGAACTCTGTGCTGAAGCAGAAGAGGCTCGACTCAGACTCGCGGCTCGAAAACAAGAATTAGAAGAAATACTCCATGACTTGGAGGCTCGAATCGAAGAAGAAGAGGAACGCAATCAATCCCTTTCCGCAGATAAAAAGAGAATGCAATTACAAGTTACTGACCTCGAAGAACAACTCGAAGAAGAAGAGACCACTCGACAGAAATTACAACTCGAAAGGGTTTCTCTCGACACTAAAGCAAAGAAACTCGAAGAAGACTTCGCTGCTCTCGAAGATTCTAATAATAAATTACTCAAAGAAAAGAAGGCAATAGAGGATAGACTCACAGAAATTTCTCAGTCGGCGTCTGAAGAAGAAGAAAAAGCTAAACATTTGGCAAAACTAAAAGCTAAACACGAGGCCACCATAAATGACCTCGAAGATAGACTTAAGAAAGAACAACAGGTTTGTCTTTTTATTGTTCTTTTATTTTAAATATTTTTAATATTAAAATATTTGTCTTTTTTTTCTATTGAATAACAAAAAAAGTTAACAACTTTTAACTTCTTTTAACTTCTGTTAACCTTTTGGTTAAATTATAGAAACTTTTTGTTTCGATCAAATTCTTGATTAAATGTTAGGCAGAGATTAAAATAACCCAATTTTTATCTCTGCATTACTTAAGAAACTTTTTTTTAAATTTATTTTAATTAATGTCTTTATTGAGGAAAAAATTTATTGAGATTTGCGATAAGCGCTTATAAGCAATATATAAGTTATGTATAAGTTGTATATAAGGGGTGGGCGTCTGTCACTTAAATTTCGATGTATTCAATCCAAATGTTTTATTTAATTTATTTGATGTACGAAAAGAAATACTGAATGCTATCGCTATTAATTTCTGCGGCGATTCTCTTACTGTTTCTCTTGGGCTATGTTTTGATCGAAGTATTTCCCAAAGTTTACAACTTTTATGTATTTGAATTCAATTTCAAAGAATTAAAACTTTTATTTGAATCTAAAATTTGTTTTATTGCTTTTCAGATAAGACAAGAACTCGAAAGAGTCAAACGTAGACTCGAAACAGAACTGAATGACATTAAAGAACAATTGAATGAAAAGCGATCGCAAGTGGAAGACCTTCAGACAGCCCTCAGTAAACGCGAGGAAGAGTTAAGCCAAGCATTATTGAGATGCGACGAAGAAAGTGCTTCAAAAGCTCAGGCGAGCAAACTTTTGAGAGAACTCGAATCTCAACTAATGGAAATGCAAGAGGACCTGGACACTGAAAAACAGGCCCGGGCTAAGGCTGAAAAACAAAAGAGAGACCTGAATGAAGAGTTAGAGGCACTCAAAAATGAATTGTTAGACTCATTAGATGTGACGGCAGCCCAACAGGACCTGACTGTTAAACGCGAACAAGAGTTGGAACGTCTGAAAAGAAGTCTTGAAGAGGAGTCTAGTCAGCACGAGTCCCAGTTTTTAGATATTCGTCAAAAACATGCCAAAGCTATCGATGAACTGAACGAACAGTTGGATAATTTGAAAAAGAATAAGGCAGTACTCGAAAAGTCTAAAACCAATTTAGAAGCAGAAAATGCGGATCTGACCAATGAGTTGAAGACTTTGAATTCCTCCAAACAGGAGAGCGATAGAAGAAGAAAACAATTGGAGACTCAGTTACAAGAAGTGGCCGCAAAACTAACGGATACCGAAAGAATTAAATCTGATTTAAGTGATCGAACGGTTAAACTTCAAACAGAATTAGAAACTGTAAGTCTTCAGTTGGAAGAGTTGGAGCGTCGCGCTAGTCATGCTCTCAAAAATAGTAGTACTCTTGAGGCACAACTCACTGAGGCTCAGGACCTCCTCCATGAGGAAACCAAACAAAAACTGACTCTTAGTTCTCGATTAAGACAAGTAGAGGCAGAACGCGATGCTCTTATGGAACAAATAGAAGAAGAAGAAGAGGCAAAGAAAAACCTTGAAAAACAAATCGCACAACTCGTTCAACAAATTGCAGACAATAAGAAAAAGACTGACGAAGAAAACGATTTGTTGGCCACCAGTGAAGAGACGCGAAAAAAAGTTGTCAAAGAGATGGAACAATTGCAGAGACAACTTGAAGAGGCTCTGGTCAATGCAGACAAATTTGAAAAATCAAAGAAAAAACTTCAATCAGAGGTCGAAGACTTGAATATTGAGATCGAAAGCCAGCGCTCAAAAGTCTCTGAATTAGAGAAAAAACAACGAAAATTCGATGCGATGTTAGCCGAAGAAAAAACATTATCTGAAAGAATTGCTGCCGAAAGAGATAACGCCGAAAGAGAGGCGCGAGAAAAAGAAACAAAGATTTTATCGCTGACTCGCGCTCTCGAAGAGAAAGAGGAACAGTACGAAGAGATTGATAGAGCCAGACGTCAAATACAAACAGAATTAGACGAATTGGCCAATAATCAGGACTCAGCACATAAAAACTTCCATGACTTGGAAAAAGCCAAACGTAATCTCGAGAATTTAGTCGCTGAACAAAAGGCACAAATAGAAGAACTCGAAGATGAGTTACAACTGAGCGAAGACGCAAAACTTCGACTCGAAGTGAATATGCAGGCATTGAAATCACAGTTTGACCGCGATATGATTGCCAGAGAGGAACAGTCAGAGGATAAACGACGTCTTCTTCTTAAACAAATTAGAGACTTAGAGGCAGAATTAGAAGACGAGAGGAAACAGAAAACGGCTGCAGTCGGAGCCCGAAAGAAACACGAGAGTGAATATCACGATTTGGAACAACAAATGGAAATGGGAAACAAACTCAAAGAAGATGCCATTAGACAATACAAAAGACTTCAGGTTCAAATGAAAGACTACCAGAGAGAAGCTGAAGAAGCCAAAGCCATGAGAGATGAGTTGATCGCTCAGGCAAAGGATGCAGAAAAACGCGCCAAATCTCTTGAAGCAGAAGTGGCGCACTTACAGGAAGACTTAGCCTCTAGTGAGAGGGCCCGTCGCACCGCTGAGAACGAACGCGAAGAACTATATGAGGAAAATAACTCTTTGGGACCCATTAGAGCACAAATGCAGGACGAAAAGAGACGAATGGAGGCTCAGATCAGTCAACTTCAAGAAGAACTGGAAGAAGAACAAAGCAATTCTGAAATCCTTATCGATAAGATTCGCAAATTGCAAACTCAAATCGAAACTCTCACTAACGAAGTGATGACCGAAAAGTCAAATTCGCAAAAAATGGAAAACTCTCGACTCGTTATCGAAAGACAGAACAAAGAACTCAAATCTAAATTACAAGAACTCGAGACCTCTCAGAGAACTAAAACAAAGACAACAATCGCTGCACTCGAGGCTAAGATCACGCAATTAGAAGAAACAGTTGAACTCGAAACTAAAGAACGTCTTTCAGCGACCAAAACAGTTCGAAAAATGGATAAAAAAGTCAAAGAAATGCAAAATCAAATCGAAGACGAACGCAGAAACGCTGATCAGTATAAAGAACAGGTCGAGAAAATCAATAATAGGGTTAAAGCACTTAAGCGACAGTTGGATGAGGCAGAAGAAGAGTGCTCAAGAGAAAAAGGAATTCGTCGTAAAGTTCAAAGAGAACTGGAAGACACTCTTGAGAATAATGAAGCGCTGACTCGTGAAATAGGAAATCTTAAGAACAAAATCAGGTATACATTCGTTCATAAAATAACTTATATTTAATAAATGCTTCTCTCTATAGACGTTCCGGTGGTTCCGGAGGGGCTTCCAGGAGTTATTTGAATAATAAAAGAGGCTCAATGAGTGGTACCGGAGATGATGGTTCTGTCGGTTCTCCACTCGATGATGACAGTCCTGCCAATGACGACAGTCCCGCTTAATTAGCATTTATTTTTATAAAGAATTTGCAATTAATTTAGTGTTTAATATGAATCAAACCATTGAAACAAATGGCTATCCATTAGTGAAAAGGGTTTGCAATGCATTCATAAATTCATTTTCAATTGAATCAAATGACAATACTTTTTTGCCTCAAATGTTTGCCTTAAATTAACTAAAATTTCGTTAATTTCATACATTCCTTCAGAAAGAATGCAAACATTTTTTGCATTCATTCCGTTAGGCTTTAAAATCAAATGAACGACAGATTTCTCTATTTTTTTCTTTTGCTTCCAATTATTAATTAATTTAAATGAAAAACTATTTGAATGAAAAGTTATTTCAATTTAAACTTTTTGCTCGAAAATTATTTTGATTACAATTGCATTCAATTTTGTTGATTATTATTATAACTTAAGAAATGAAAACTTGGATATGATTTCTATTTAATTGTAAAAAAATATTGATTTCCTTTTTTACCATTTAATGAATCGAAAGGTTTTGTTTATATTAAGGTTTTATCAATTATTTATCGCATATAACTTATTGAGAAATCATATCTTTTTTAAAAAATAATTTGGATATAAATATATTTATATTATATTTAAAATGAGTTTTTGTCAAAAGCTTTGAATATTTTGACATAACTTTTGAGGTAATATTTCTATAATTTTGAAAAAACAGTATTTTTGAAACATTTGTAAAATCAATTAAATCGATGATTAGTGATAAACAATTGTCGATTGAATTTTGCCTTAAATTAGTTATATTTAAACTTAATTTTATTATTTTATTAAAATTCATAAATATTTCATTTCATTGATTTTATTCAATCAACAACAAAACTGACCTAGCACACCATACCACATCATACCACACTATAGCACACTATTTTTACTTGTTTTTATTAAACCGAACTCGATTTGAATGTCATTTCAATGGTTCTATAATTAATCAAAGATTAAGAACATACAAGTCTTGGTCACCACTATTTTGTGCTAGTTCATAATCAATTCTTTTAAGTCTTTCATTAATTTCTTATTTTTGACAAAATTTTGAGTTTAATTTTAAAATTAATTTAAAACTCTTAACCCTTTGGTTTAAGTATTTATTTAAAATTTTTTTAATGTCTTTTATAATCTTCGATGTTTTAGATTGGAATAGAAGAGAGGGAAGGGTAAGGTAAAGGGAGGAGCGATCGACCTTTGTTTCGAAAGGCAATGATTTTAATAATTAACGAATTTTTGATAGATTTTTGTCATTCAATGCAATTAATTGAAAAACTTATGATATTATAGTTGACTCAAATTGTTATTCTGATAACAAAACTTTAATTTTATTGACTGAAAGAGTATTTTTTAGGCGAAAATTAAATTTAATTACTGAAAGTCTAATAGAAAAGTCTATTCAATATAATTAAAGATTGCATTTAATTGATATAAAAACTGGTTTTAAGTGGGATTTCGTTGAATTTTTAATCATTCATTCATTGATTGATTGCTTTAAAGATTGGAAGGACGACAGAAGAGGTGTCAGTCATTGAAATATTTTTTGACTTCAATTATTTCGCCCACATTTAGGCCACACTTACGCTCTGATTGATAACAAAGCCTTCCAAAGCCTTATTCGGTTATCGATTCGTTTTATAACACTTTGAAAATCAAATCTGATTTTCATTTGAGATGTACTGAGACTTGACTTCAAAATTATTGTTTTATTTAGAAATTTACTTAAAATGTCTTCAAAATTGGATCAAATGAGAGATCAGTTTCGCGAACGATTGAACTTAAGACCTATCGGTCAGACCAGAGTTCATGTGATTAAAGTTGAGACAAATAATGATAATAATAATAATAATACGGAAACAAAGTTTGCAAAAAGTGGTGACAATTCTCTAAAGAATTCGATTCCAATTTTCAGAAGAAATTTAACAGAAAAAGTGTCGACCGATAAACTTAATTATAGCGACTCTAAATTCAATGCAAATAAGTTTAAAAACTTAAATCAGTCTTCAGTTTATCCAAAAAGTGAAAAATCAGTGAAAAACGATTCAAACGACTTTCGGAAAAAAGTTTTTTCGAGCCATGAATTGTCGAAAAGATATCAACAGTTGTCCGACAATAAGTCAGAGAAACCAAAAGATTATTCGTTTCGAAATAAAAAAGTTTTTAATGAAAAACCGTTTGAAAGTATTAATACTGAAGACGGAATGGCCTGTCGTTACTGTCGAAGACGTTTTGCATTATCTGAAAGATTAGAAAAACACGAATCGGTTTGTATATCATCTCTGGACAAATCGCGTATCAAATTTAACTCATTTGAACAAAGAGTTAAGGGACAGCCTAATGACTATATACTTATCTACGAAAATGCCTTAAAAGTGAGTTTCAGTGATTTATTAAATTTAATAAATAATTCTTTTTCTTATTTTTAAAATTATTGTCAATTAATATAAATTCTTTTATGAAGAGTTCAAAACATTAGTTTTGATAAAAATTACTTTTATTTTATTATCTTATTATTAATTGATTCAAATAAAAAGTTTTAAAATATATTACCAGAGGGGGAGAAGGGAAGGGAGGGGAGGGAAGGGGAGGAGAAGAGGAGACAATTTTAACTTTCAATATTAACTTTTATTAAAAATTATTAATCAAATGATTTGTTTATTAATTAAAATGACTAAAGAATTTGCCAAAAGAGAGACTAAAAAAGTCGAATTGGAAACAAAAACACGAGTATTGTATCGCTGCCATTAAAGCGGCAAAAGGACAGGTTAGTAGTGGTCCGACCACTTCACAAATTATGGCATCAATACAACGACAGTGCGATTACTGTAAACGACGGTTCAATGAAGAAGCAATTCAACGACACCTTCCAATCTGTGCTAAACTCTATCACAAAAAACTTTTGAAAATTTAAAAATAATTATAAAAAGTATTAAACGATTTTAACGATTATCTAAAATTGGATCCCTTTTGTCTCTAACAACAAATCAAATAAACTAGCAATAAACTAGCAATAAACTAGCAAAACTATCAAATAAACATCATTATTAATTTTCTATAAACTATCTTATTATTTTACTCAAATATTTAAAGGAACTTGCTAATTTATAATTAATATTAAAATTTGATGCCTTTTGTAAAATAGAGTAAAGTTTTGGTATAATTTAAGCTCAAATTTCCATAAATTGACACAAAAAGGTTATTAAAAGTGTAACTTAAAAATGAAGCCATAAATATTGATATTTAAGTGATACCGTTAACTCTCATATCTTGAATTACATTTTAAGACCCGATTCACTCCAATAGAAAACTTTTTAAAAATTCTCTTTTCTTGATTCAAGATTATTGAAACTTTTCACTTGAATCCAAAAGTAATGTCCCAAAAGCTATTGTGTGCATCTCTTAACTTGAATTTTGCTTAAACTAAAAATTGAAATAAAGTTTTTAACAATAATGTGAATAATATTTTTGTCAAAATGTCTCTAAAAAAGAAATTTAAAATGAATTTTATGTTAAATATAATAAATAAATTCATTAATTAATTCATATTATCCTTTACTATTCAATCGCCTTAATTTTGTATTGTTTATAGTTAGCAAGCTTACTTATGTATTAGTCATTTATCCTGCTTATGTTTTGAATACTTTTACTGTGTATAACTCCTTGCTATAAATTCAATGTTAATCTCTAACTATTTTGTAGTGAATCTTATGTAATAGTTTGCACAAAACATGTATGTTCTCTATATAGAGTTTTGTTCAAATAAATGTTTGTGACCACCAATTCTGTGTCACTACAGTATTACTCATTAAATTCAATACCAGGGATGGCTAAAGAACCCAGTCCTAGGGGGGGGGTATCTTGACAAAAAAGTCCCAACATATCTAGTATCTGTCCGTAGACGCTAATGTTAAGGGTCCCAAACTCGTGGGGAAGGGTATTTTCAAATTTTGACCTAGTAGGGGGTATTCCGGAATACCCCCTTTTAGCCATCCCTGTTAAGTAGTTTTAACACTATTTCTAACGAATTATTTCTATATTGAATTGAAAATCGTTGTAACAACAGATTCAAGATATGAGAGTTAAGAGTAAATACTTTATTCTGAATGAAAGTATTGTCGTTTGTATTAAAAAATGAAAAAATTGTATTTTATTTTTTGTGTTAATATTTGAAATTCACAACAAATAAATAATCGATTTGTACTCCAATCGAATATAAAACAATAAAATAAAGAGAAAGTGAATGACTATTAAAAGGGTTGAGTGAGAAGTGACTCATCTTCGCTGTCGTCGTCTTCATCGATGACAGTGTCGTCAAACCACGAGGAACAGGAGGTAGAGGTTTCATTGGCCAAAATGGCTGACGAAGCATTGCTTGGAGGCATTGCGTCCACTGACAAACTATTACTGCTGTGCCACCGGTTATTACCTGACCCGGAACTATGAGATGCCAAGTGATGGCTTTTAGAGATGTGTCCGCCGTGAGCGTCCTTTTTAAGTCTTTTCTCTTTTGCTCTTCTATTCTGAAACCAAACCTTTGATCAAAGAATCGGTCATTTCTTTAATAAATTGAGTGTTTGAAGAGTACCTGAACTACTCTCATATCGAGTCCTGTGTCGTGACTCAGTTGTTCCCTCACATGTCGGGCCGGTTTCGGAGAATTATTGTAAGCAATTTTCAAAGTTTCCAACTGTTTGGCAGTGATTGTAGTTCGCGGACGCTTTGATGACGACTCTATCCATAAAAACGAGATTTTTTAATGAAATTAATTTATAGTTTAAATGAGAGTCGAATAGAAGAAATCAAAACTTTTTAGATAATATCAGTTAATATTTTGAAGACTTCTTTAAACAATTTTTTCATAAATGAATTAAAGAAACATTTAATAGACTTAAAAGTAATGAACGCTTAAAAACGAGTTTCTTATGTATTGTTTGGTTATTGAATTTCGTTACAATAAATATGTATTTAAAGAATTTAATGAATTCTTAATATTTAGATATATTTTTAGTATATTATTTAATAATAAAATAAATTTCTAATAAAAATTAGAATTAATTAAAAAGTCAGTGAATGTCATCGTTTATAAACCGCCAAAAATGTCGGAATAAAGTTTTCTCATAAAATAATTTCCAAAATTGAAATTATTTAGTGAGTGAACTGAAATGGTTGGAACTCAAATGGAAGTCTATTCTAAGTCACTATTGCTGACACTCACCAAATCTTACCTCGTTGCTTTGCTGATTCGTAGTCTGTTTTACAGACCAATTTGTTGTCTTCCATTAAATAGAATTCATCGCCTTTTGGTCCATAAATACAAAAATTATTTAAATATATGTTTAAATAGAATTCAAAGAACTGACCCGTATTTAAAGCTCTTTTACAAAGAATACAATTAAAACAATGCATGTGATAAACATTGTCCTGTGCCCTACGAACTATAGCCGTCGGTGCGATACCTGTCATTAATCTTATTAAACGTTTATTCAAATATTTTCTAAAGTAAAAGTACCTTGTTCACAATTTGCGCACTTAGTTTTGGCAAACCTCTTATAAAAATCATCCTTACAATAAGGCTGTCCGTTCCTCATATAGCACTTCACAGTTAACATTGATTGACAGTCACAACACACCAGACATCCTACAAATGTTTGTAATATTTCAATGAAACTATTTTTGTAAAATCATTTCAATTAAAGAATAAAAATAATTTGTTTTTTCAAATCATTACTTAAATTATTGGATATACACCTAATTAACACTCTATCTAGATATAAGTACAAATAGCAATTGGGTGCCCTTTTCTACTTCTCTTAAATATCATTACCTAGTTCATTAAAAAGTAAACCATTTAATAATTAGTTGTATTGAAAATGATTCACTCTTGCTAAAGGTTGTATCATGGTCAAAACTCTATTATATTGATAAAGTAGTGACCGATGACTATCAATAATGTCTGAAAAAGTAAATAAAATATTTATTCATTCATTAAATAGTTTTTATAGGAATGGAATAATTTATAGTTGAAATCTTTATAAATAAATTAGTTTTATGTGCATGCTCATGTCATATAGAATACGGATGAATTTGGCTTTAAAAGTTGCTGAAACTGCAACGCTGATCATTAAAAAAAACTTTAATTATTTTAGTGCGTTATTTAGTTGAACATGCAAATATTATTCTATATAAAACCTTTATAATAAAATTATAATAAACAAATCATTATATTTGAAACGACATCAAAGATATTTATTTCAAATACAATTTAAAAGTGTAGTTCAAATGTTTATAAATATTTAAAATATTTTTGAAAAGTAATTAAACTGCATTTTAACAGTATTTATAGACAATTCAACATGAAAAATAATAAGCTTAATCATATTAGAAATTGGATGTATTTGATCGCTGAAAAGAATTATAAAATTGGATTTTCTTATTATAGTGAAAGCTTCAGAAAAAGACCAAGATACTTCCATCCAATCATTTTAAATTTTATAATAACTATTATAGGAATTAGAGATTTTATAACTCTTTACTCAACTGATGAAAACTATTCAACACTTTTGGGAAACTTTCTTCACGGCTTTAAATACGAAATTCATTTTAAACTTTGTGATACTGTAGCCATTGTTATGGCATTTATTAATCAATTAATCGGTTATTCAAACATTAAAATCTTTAAAGTAATCATAAGAGAAACGGAATTTAATAGAAATGCTTTGAAGGCTAAGAAAATGATGAAATCAATGAATAAAATTGAAAGAATTTTGAATTTATATCTAATGTGTTATGGATTTAACATTTCGTTTATATTCTTTTCAATTAACTCTTCATTTCCTCAATTGATTACATTTGGATTGTTTTGGAGTATATTATTCTCGTTATTCGTATTAATTGTAGGAAATATGTGGATATGGAATATAATTTATTTCTTATCATATGTTTATTATTCTAAACATTTATTGCAATCAATGAATAAAAATCTAAAATATGTTTTAAAACAAAATATTAAAATCAGTGGTTATAGACTTAAATCTCTTTTATCAAACATTGATGTCCGCTATCGTCAAGTCATGGCTTTTGACAATATTTGGTCGCTTTGGTTCTTAATTAATTGGATTGGTGTGACCTCCTATACTCCTATCTTGATCAATTTAATACAATCAGCCGATAGCTTATTATTAAATATTTTATTCATCATGATATTTTTAATAAATATTTTATCAATATTATTATATGCCATAACATTGAGTTTAGAGGCAAAAGAGGCCAAAAACACGTTTAAATATTTAACTCAATTGAAATACAGTCAAAGACTTAGAATATTCTTTAGAAATGAAATAAAAGTATATATTTTTAATATATTTGAATTACAGTTACTTTCATTCACCGAAAGGACGGCTAAGAATAGGATAGGATTTCACTGTTGGAAACTATTTCTTGTGGACCAATTCAAGTGTTATGAGGTCTAATAAATAAATATTAATACTATATTTTAAAACTATTCTAGTTTCTTTCTTGAAAAATATATTTTATTCCATTTATTTATTCTTTTCATTTAATCCAATAGGGGTTGGCTTTCATTATAGCACTTACGATGCATTTCAATCAATTATCAAACTAGCTGATATTTTTAAATTTAAAAATCAACATTATAAATTTTTATTTATATTAGTTTTGTCAGAATTTATGAATATCTTTAAGTAAAAATAAAACTAATTTTAAATTCTTCATAAATCAGTAGTTTTACAGTCTTTAAGGGATCAGAAAAGTCGGCGTAAATTTTGATTTTAATGTTTTCCAGTCCTTCATCAGTGATGCCGCCAATTCTCATAAACCGATATTCAAAGTCTTGAGTAAAGTTTGTTAAGAAGACCACTGAAACTAAGGCTGAGCCGTTCACTACTGATTGAAAGGCGCTCTCATTATAGTCAAGCATTCTATAATTGATATAATTTTTATTAATATTAACGATGTAATTGTTTGAAAAATTTTCTTTATTTCCATTGTATATGACCAAGGTTGTTTTCAATGGTAAATCGAATAGCGATAATTCTGTTGTTATTTCTATGAAAATTGGGAGTAAGTAAAACAAATTTAAAGACATCTTATTTCTAATGAGCTATAAATATCAGGAATAAATCGTTGCTTTAATTCTATAGAAATCAAAATTATTTCTTAAAAATTGTTTTTCTTTCAAACAATTATCTCTTTTAGGGTTTTTTCTTAACAGAATTTTATTAAATGCTTTGTTAAACGATATCTGAGTTATTTTTTAAAACGGACTTATTTTGTTTATCAAACAAAGAAAGTATTGATTAATATGAGTAAAACCAGTACTCAGTTATCAAACACTAGTATTGCTACTAGGGTTGCCAGCGAAAATTCCTTGAATCAAGGAATTTTAAACTGGGAATCAAGGAGAAATAAAGGATGACAAAGGAAGTTAATATATTTTTAATAAATTTAATATTTTTTATAACTTTTAAATCAAGGACCTTTATATATTCTTGGCAAGAGCAATCAAGGCAATAATCCTGCAATCAAGGGGAATCCTTGAAAATCAAGGATAGTTGGCAACACTAATTGCAACTACATTTATGTCATGTGTGTTATGAAAAATGACATTAAATTTCCGATAACAATATTAGTGAATAAAATATTAAAAGTAAATGGATGACAATATTTAGGCCTTTTTCTGAAGGTTTCACTAAAATACGGGAATCCAATTCTATAGTTCTTTTGTGCGATCAAATACATCAATTTTCTTATTTGATCAAGCTTATTTTCTTCCATATCAAACCTACTATGAATTACTCTATAGATTCTTTATAAATCTATAATTTGTTTGAAAAAAAATCAATTTTTATTAATAAGTTTTTCAAAATAAATATTTTTAATGAAGTCTCAGAAGAAAATTGTTGTTTATTTTGATAATTTCCTTATCAAAACATTATTATTTCAAATAATAATCGCATAATATTAATAATATTTATTGTCAAATTATTGATCGTGTATAATTAGAAATAAAACCTAAAACGCAATTCTTAATATCCAAACAGTTAAGAATCTATAGCATTAACCAGAGAAGGTCAAATGGGGTAATTCCTCAATATCCTTAGGTAAAAAATTCGCAAAATAACTCATAAATTTTGAAAAATTAAACATTATATCTAATTCTGTCATTGTTTAACAAAATAATACCCTGCCCACTAGAGTTACGTTTAATTATCATTAGTAATATTGGAATATGCTTTTAATTGATTATATATTTTAGTTAATTCTATCTGTCAAATGAATATATTTTATTATGTTTTTAGTTTATAATTTGAAATAAAATTTATTACTTATTTTAATAAAGATATATTTGTAAGGAAAATAAAATTTAATTAAGAGGTTTGTTAAAATAATATC
>JAQFZM010001133.1:0-20799 GCA_034695785.1 Galumna obvia | reverse complement strand
TTTTGATAAATTGAATGAATCGGAAAATGATTGAGAAGTTGTATTGAGAGACATCTGTTGAGTGATGTAAGTATTGCCGCCATTTCATTGGTTTCAATGAAAATCAATGCAAACCATTGAAGGAGTGTTTGAGAGAACACATGCTTTGCTTTCACTTCAATTTTAGACAATTGTTTTCTCTTTAATTTACCTCAAATTAATTGTTTTTGTTTTAATTAATGAATTTTACATAAAAGTAAGTAAAAACGTTTTTAATAAAAAAAAATTCACTTTTTTCTGATCTTAAAATCAAATCTAATATTTATTTTATTTCTTTGGTTTAAATCGCTTTTCATTCATTGTTTTTATAAATGACTTAAAAATAATTTATTTTTAATTTAAATTGAATTTAATTTGGATTTTAATTTAGATATTAATTGAAAGTAAAATACAATGAATGCCGAAAAGTTAAATAAATTGTCGTCTCAGGTCAGGATCGGAGGAAAGGTATGAAATCTACATTTGATTTCCTCCAATATTTACTGTCAAATGGTTTTTAGGGAACCGCCAGAAGGAAGAAGAAAGTGGTTCACAGGACCGCCACAACTGATGATAAAAAACTACAAAATTCTCTGAAGAAGTTAACCGTTAATCCAATTCCAGGCATTGAAGAAGTGATTGTCATTTAAGTTGATTTGATTTAAAATATTTGGTTGAATCTGTTTTTAGGTAAATATGATAAAAGATGATGGAACAGTTATCCACTTCAACAACCCTAAAGTTCAGGCCTCTTTGGCGGCCAATACGTTCGCCATCACCGGTCAGGCAGAGACTAAACGTATCGCAGATATGGTTCCGGGAATATTAAGTCAATTGAGAGCCGAAAACTTTTCTCATTTGAAACAATTAGCAAATGTTCAGTCCGTCGGCAATGAGTTCGCGAACGCCACTATCGATGAGGACGAAGACGACGTCCCAGAATTGGTGGAGAACTTCGATGAGGCGGCGATGAGTGCCACCAAAACAGACACTAATTAAGTCGAATCTATACCTGATTTTTATTTAACTTTTTATTAAAAAAATGATAAATTGATTGCATATTCTATTGGACTCTAATTATTAGAAGACATTGTTTTTAGATTTTGGATTTAAATAACAATTAAATGCAAACCAAATGCGAACAATAAATACATTCATTTCTTTTGATTTGCTTTTATTTTTGGAAATAATGTTTATTTGTTTTAAAATATGGTTTTATAGAAATTAATACCAAACGATTAGTTTTGTGTTCCCGGAATTGGATTTCAGATCATTCATCGATTTCTTGGATCTCAAGCCTTAGTTCTAAAAGTAATTCGTTTATCGAATCGATGACATTCCTAAGACTATCAAATAATTAGATCAAAGTTTATCAAAGTTTCACAAATCATTACTCAAACACATGAAGTAACGAATGATTTTTTGTTTAAGGATTTAAATCTGATTCGAATATATTTTAAACAAATGTTTTTACTTCATGTGATCATCACTTTTGGTATATTAAACATATTTGAGACATACCTTTGTTTAATGGTCACCACTTCGTCCCACTTTTGAGGTTCGTCCGGGTTATCGATGGCCTCCTTTTTGGTGATCTGGAGTTTTGCACTTAATTCCAGTTTATTTTTTTCGAAGTCCTGCAACTTTGAGACCAAATCTGATAACTTGTTGTGTCCGCCGAAACGCAACTGTTTTTCGATAGAAATCATTGCCTGAGATATTCGTTTGAATTCTTGGGTCACATCATTGACCAGTTTTCGGAATTTTGGGAAATTGTAATTCGGGGCTGAATTCAGATATATTTTATGACCTCTTCATTGAAAAAAAAAGATTTTATTTGAAATGATATATAAATTTAGATTTTAATTACTTTAAGCGGTTTTACTAAAAATAGACTCTTTAAATATGAGTGATATCACTGTTTATTAAATACTGTTTTGAGAAGTTATCAGAGAATCATATCTAATATTAGAAATAAAAATAAAGGAAAGGACTCACTCTTCGAACAGTTTGTAAGTGTGTGCTCTTTCTTCTTGAAGTAATTGAAATTTCTGAATGAGAACCACCGCTGAATCCAAATCCTGAGACTAAAGACAATTTTGAATTAAAATATTTAAAAATAAAATTAATAAACAAAACAAACCATAATTCAAAAGCCGGGAATCACTTGTTTTAAAACAAACGTTTCGAAGAAAAGTCTTTAGTGTTGGACGAAGTGGTAAAGCATTAAAGGGATTCAAGTTTTGTGGTATTATAGGCCCAAAGGAATTATGCAATCTTCCAACTATTCCATGGCAACTAAAACTAGTTTTGATAGCACTGTCCAATAGGACCGTTGGCTTTACTTTCTTGAAAAACAGGCTTATGTTTAGTCCTCTAAACGAGAATTTTTGAAAACTTTTTATCGCAAATATTTTAATGTTATTATAATTATAATTAAATATTTATTTTGAAAACTATTACAAATGGGAAGATATCGGAAATCTATTTCCTATTAATTGTTTTATTAACGAAATATAATATAATATCAAAATTAAATTCGTTTAGAATTAATACTCAAAACAAAAACTCTTTCCTTTTAAGCAATCATTTTATCTGAGTTTCTCTTCAAATATACTTAACATTCAATAACGTGACTCTATTTAAATAAATTGGTCGCAACGAGTTGTGTCGAGTTATGTTTAGTTATGTTGAGTCATGTGTTGTCCACTTAAGTTAAGTTGAGTTAAGTCTCGCATTAATATCTGCACAAATAATTAGAAATTTTAAATAAGTTTTTAGAACTCAATTTTATGTTTTAGTATTAACTCTGATTTAATCGATTGAAGTTAAGCTAAATTTTATTAATGATAAGAATCTATAATAATATTAAAAGTTTTAATTAATATTAAGTAAATTAAGTCATTTTTTCAAAATTAAATTTTGGTTGAAATGATTTTATCTTTTTTGGCAAATCTTTTCATTTGAATCGATTTAAATCCTTTCCGTATATTTTGTAACAAAATTATAGTTACCTTGATTATTTTGTAATGAACAGTTTGTCAAATCTGTTCCACAATTCCTGTGTTTGTTTTCATTTTGTAGTTATTTGATACGTAATAAGAACTTAATATTTACAACAATTGTCACATTAAATGTCGTTTAAAATTACTTAATAATAATTTTATGAATTCATCGGTTCTTTTAATTTAAAAATTTAGTCAAACCTATAATGAAATAAATTATAAATAAGAAAAAAGAATAACAAAAATTTACTTTTTTTTAGTTTATTCGAAGAAATTATCAAATGTTTAACAAAAGTTTAATTTAAAAGCTTTAAAAAATAATTTAAAAGTATTAAATCACTTCAATTCCAACAATTTTTTTGCGCAATTTTTCACTTTTTCTTCATTCGATGAATTCGTAATTTTTTTAATAATATTTGAAACTTCTTCGCTATTCAAAGCAAGTGTTATGTTAGAGTCATTCTGTGCCAGAGTTCCCAAAGCGACTAAATATCTATAAACAGCTTCCGATTCATTGGTTGAACTCAAATGATTGACAACAGAAGCAAAACATTGAAATTTTTGTTCAGAATTGGATTCGTTGTGATAACTGACCGCAAAGTTTAGATAAACTGTCGATAATCCGATTAAAACATTTTTATTTGTGGACACATTTTTCGAAAGTGCATTGAATATAATTGAGCTGTTGGTCAGAGCTAACTGTTCGCCCACTGGATGTGAAAACATATTAGAAAGTGTTCTAAAGGCCACCATTTGATTAGGAGTTGAATTAGGATCAGTTCCACAAACCAATATCGTATCAATAAGACGACCAGATTCTTTACTCGCACACAACTCTTCATTTAGTCGGGGCAACAAAAGGCCGACACGAATCAAATCCAATGCCGGGAATATATAATCTGCAAATCATTGAATTAAATCATTTAATTATTAGTTTCAATCCTTACTTTTAGGCCAACTCAGCATTAGTCGAATGAGTCTTATCTGTTCCGGTTCTACATTTAATGAAGGATCAGACAATTTAAGCAAAGTTTGAATGTCTTTATTTTCGAGTTTCATTTCTGGAGATAACTGTTGACTAAATTCTTTTAACTTTTTAGCGATTCCTTCGATATTAACCGATTCGTATTTTAAGTGATTTTTTTGTGGAAAATAGTCATTCGATTTGTTATTTGATGGCGTATTTGAGGTATCCATCGGTTGGACGGAATTATTACTTTGGGAGGTATAACTGGATCCACCGGTGAAAGGGTCTAAATTCTGTCCCGGAGTTGTTTGAGTGATTTGCATTCCAGAAGTGTTTTTCATAATAAAGTGAGCTATCTCATCTAAATATCTCTGACTTAAACTGTGTTTTTCTATAAATTTTTGGGCTGATATCCAGGGATCGTCTGTTATATTATACGGCAATTTTAGTGGAGGTTTTCCGTCTTCGATATCAATTGAAAAGACATAATCGTATTCCTGAAAAAATAAAGTTAAAATATGAGCACAACTTTAAAACAAACCTTTCCCTCAAATAATTCTCGTTGTGTCGGATCTTTGGTGGCCCCGACGGCTCCCACCACATCACCAATTTTAATCCATTGGCATTTAGAAACGTCCCAACTATGAACTGAAACAGTGTTGCCCTCTCTAACCATTTTTGTCTGACCGTCTTTTTTCCCGGGCGCTAATAAAACTTCAGGAGTGGGTAAATCCGCTAATTTGATCTCTCCTAGGTCACTCATATGAAGTGTCGACTTTGAGAGTTCGTCTTCCAATACTTTTTGCTCTTCAGGAGAAGCGATAAGAGTCTGGTCGCGGGTAAACACATAAACTTTTCCGGTTGAAGTGCCCACAACTAAATCAGTATTAGTTAAGGAAACGATTGACCAGAGAGTGGTCGCCGGCAAATGTATTGTTTGAATTGGATTTGAGTCCTCATTATTCCAAACTCTAACACTTCTGTCTTCACTACAAGTGGCGAATGACTGTCCTTTCAATATATGAGTTATGGAGTAAATGTAGTTTTCGTGTCCATAAAACTCTTTAAGTGATTCTCCTTTTATATTCCACTCTCGAATAGAGGCGTCGTTTGAGGCCGAAAGAAAACACGAGTCAGAGATAACACAAATACTTCGAATGCAATCCGTGTGTCCTTTAAATGTCAAAATACACTCTACTTTTGGTTCTAAAGTCCATAACTTTAAAGTTTTGTCGGCAGAACCGGTGATAATATTTCCATTAATGAAAGCTGTGGCCCAAACGGCGCCCTCGTGTCCCACAACAACTGATTTGCATTCTTTTCCATTCCATACCCGACAGGTCTGATCCCACGAACCGCTCGCTATTAAACCCAATTCATTGTTAGCACTCAAAGAACAAACAGTTCCCGAGTGTTCCATCAGTTTATAGATGGGCTCCGATTCGTGTAAAGTATAGCAATAAATATTTGAATCATTACTTCCGACAAAAATCAAAGTTTGGCCCAAATTTAAAAGACAACAAACGCTCGAAATGTAATTCTCAGCGCCGATGAAGTTCTGGACTTCATTGAAACCATTGTTTTTCCTATCATTTCATTAAATAATTATTTGAAATAAATTAATGACTCAAAGACTCACTCAAACGGAACAAATGCTTTACAAGTTTTATCTCTGGAACCGGTGACAAACCCTCCGTTTGGTAGCGCACAGACACACCTGATATCAGTGTTGTGGCACTCAATTATTGTCCGCAAACTATAGTTTTTCATTTGACTTTCATTCGACATAATTGTCGTTAATCCGATTACAAACTAATAAAGATTTAAATCGAGTAAACAATGAATTCAATGAATTCAATGAATGAGCACTTTTTCATACCTTTTAAACTTTAAACTATTTATACAATAATTATGTCAACAAATCATTTAATTTATTTATATATAAATATTTTCTAAAACTTTTATTTATTGAGTTCTTATCAAAAATAAGCAAAAAATAACTTAATTTTAATTTTATTTAATACAAAATAAAAACATTTCTCTAAAAATCAATTGATTTTTGATTAAATATAAGTTTAGTTTTAAGACGTAAATATTTTAACAGATTTTTAAATATTTTAGTAATAGAAGTCCTGCGCAATGAAAGCATTCATTTATTTATTGACAAAATTTAGTCTAAATTCAATTAAAACATTAAATTATTTAAATTAAACGTATGGAGAGTCCAACCATTTCACAGGTAATGCCTTTTATAGATAATAAACTCCACAAATATATCGATTTCTTAAATATATTTCTCTCAGATTTCAGGAATTCATCATCAGATTTATGAGACTCTCTATAAAGAGGTTTAATATTTTACTTTTGATTAAAATTAGATTTAATGAATAACTAATTAATGAATGGTTGTATGAAAAGGTTGACCCGACGTCCACTAATTATATAAATGCATTGACTGCCGCACAATTCCTAAAGAAGTCGGGTTTGAGTCAATCCACTCTCGGAAAGGTTTTCATTTCTCTTTAATTATTTTATACCAAAACTAAATTCAAATAATAATTATTTTTAAATAAAATGATTTGAATATTGTTTTCTCTAATAGAGATACTTATCAGACACTCTATTCTCTGTCGTTTGACTCCCCTTTCATTTCCCTTTAAATTATATAATTTTGTCTTAATTTTTATATAAATTTTTGTTAATAGATTTGGGATTTAAGTGATCCGAATTGTAAGGGATTTCTGGATAAGAAATCCCTTTTTGTTGCGTTAAAACTGATAGCTTTAGTACAAAATGGGAGACAACCACTCATTTCAGATTTGACTTTAAACGTATCGCCGCCTAAAATGGTATCATTTCTTATAAATTAAACCAAAATTTAATAATTAAATTAAATCAAATTAAAGGGCGAATCAATCGATTGGTCTCTCAGTCAAAATGAAAAACAAAAATATAAGGATTTGTTTAATAGTCTCAACCCTTTGGACGGAAAATTGGCCGGAAGTAAAGTTAAGCCAATTATGATTAACTCTAAACTACCCGTCGATATATTGACTAAAATCTGGGATTTGAGTGATACCGATCAGGACGGCTTTCTTGATTTACCAGAATTTACTCTTGTAAGTTTAAACTATTCAGAATTAATTGATTTTTAAATAATTAAATCGACGATTAATTTATATATTATTTAATATAAATACTAATTAATAATTTGAATGAAAAGGCGATGCATTTAATATCAAAAGCAATGGCAGGCGTTCCAATACCTTTAGTACTGCCCTTTGAATTATCAAATTTGAAACAAAAAAGTCCCGAAGAATTTGCAAGTTTTGAGAACACTTCCCCTCTAATCAATCAAATGATGTCTCCAAATGCCTCTCAACTACTCAACACTGATTCCAAAAATGTAATGTTTTATCCCTTTTTGTAAACAATTTTAATGAATGAATTTTGTTGTCAGACATATGGAAAAACTCCTTTAATGACTTGGATTGTAAGCGCTTCAGACAAAGCCAAATACGATGAACTCTTTCAGACACTCGACAAAGATTTTGACGGATATGTTACCGGTGCTGATGTTAAAAATACTTTAGTTCAAAGTGGTCTTCCTCAGCTTGTCCTAGCTCATATTTGGTATTAGATTACTCATAATTACTGTATAATTATTAGCCATTTATTAAATCAGGAATTTATGTGATATTAAAGAAAACGGAAGATTGAATTCAGAGCAGTTCGCACTCGCCATGTATTTCATTAAACAAAAACAAATGGGTATAGAATTGCCTCCAAATCTAAGCGCTGAAATGGTTCCGCCAACTCTTCGACCCAAGCCTTCAGTTGGAATCGACAACAATAATGCCTTACAAACTGTAAATCATTTATAAGATTAATTTAAAACATAATTCATTTTATCGATTTCCAGGAAACAAATACTCAATTAACGAATACAAACGGAAAAACAAATGCATCTCTTTTTCAGTCGACCGGCAATAAAGAATTGGATGATATGTCAGAAGAACTTCGAGAATTACAAAAGTATTGCTCTTAAAAAGTGTTTTAATAATTAATTTGAATACATTTTTAGCGAAAAATTAAAATTGGAATTAGAGTTGAATTCAGAGGAAACAAACGTTAAACTGAAAGAAAGCGAAATAAAAGGTCTTCAGAACGAAATCGAAACTTTACATCAAATGCTTAAACAACTCGACTCTCAAAAATCTGAGGCCAGAAAACGTTTGGATGATCTCTCGGCACAGGTAGTCATTGTAGACATATTAGGACACTATATTTGCTTTCACTATATTTGCGTTTTTTGTTTATTTCTTTTGCATGAATTTTGCTTTAATTAAATTCGGGGAAAAGCACTCAATTTTAAAGAACAAATTGCATGAAATTAATCACATTTTGAAAGAAACACAACTTCAGGTGATTTTATTTTTTTGTGCAAATTCACTATTTTTGGGTAATCTTGTTAAATTAGTAATCAACAATTGTTTACTCTTTTTGAAATGACCCCTTTTGTATTGAATGACCAAGGTTGATAATTTGAGTCAACAATTAACTGATCAAAAGTCAAAAGTTGAACTCCAAGAGAATGAATTATTGGCCAAAAGGAAAGAATTGGATGACTTGAAATCCGAAGAATCAAAACTTGAGTCTCAATTAGAACTCTATCGGAAAGAAACGGAATCCGCTTCGAAGAACGCCGGAGACACTCAACTAGAAATCAGTCAAATTAAGACTAAAATTATGGAATTAGAAGAATATGAGCGCAGAGTTTGTGAAGCCATTAGTGATATTGATTCTGCCCTTACAACTCAAGATTTAGTCAAAATTTCAAATCTTATGCCCCGAACCATAACTCCTCCACTAATTGAATCACAAATCGGTGCCAATCAAAATGGATTTAAACCTTTTGAAAATCAACCTTTTGTTCAAAATCCTGAAGATATCTCTGGTTTTCCAACTGATCCTTTTGCTGATGAAGACCCCTTCAAAGGTAACACTTTTTCTTTTGATTTATAATTATATATATTATAATTTATAATTGATTTGACAGACGATCCATTTAAAGACACAGACCATGATCCTTTTGCATCCACCGGTTTCGCTAATTTTAGTTCACAGGAAGCATCTAAAGAGCCATTCGATCCGTTCGGAACCGGAGCCTTTACCGGCTCTACTAAAGTAATTGTTTCTAATTTCTAATCATAATAATTAAATGTATTTGTTTACATCTATAAGAATCATACCCTATTACCTCTCAAACATCGATATACCCCTATAAATGAGGAATTAACTCAATTTTTTAAAGAATTTTAGCTTCAATTTACTAATGATTTTAAAATAATAGATTTAAACTTAATTTTTTAAAATTTAACGAAACAAAAGAAGTATTTAATAGTTTTTCTGATTTGTTGTTTTGATGGATATATTAATAAATGACATTATCGGTACTTTTTTCATTTATATTAAGTTTTATATATTGCACTGCATTTGAACCTATATCTAATCTGTACCTCACCTTTACATACCAGTAGACACCATATAAGCATATTTATAGACAAATATTCAATTTGAGCCATACCTGCAGGTGTTTATGAGACAATGTCGTAGTATTTAGAAAATAATCTAATGATTAGCAGAATATTAGTCTAATTATTAGTCTTTCGTTAGTAATATTTAAAGTGTTTTCTTTGTTGACGTTTAGGTCGATTCCTTTGGTTCCGATCCTTTTTCATCACAAATTAGCCAAAACAGGTCTGAGAGTCCAACTCCAGCTCTTCCGCCAAAGAAAAGTAAAGCCCCTCCACCACGACCTGCACCGCCTAAACATTCGAGTAAAACCCCTCTTCGAGCGGCACCGGCGCCGCCCACACATCCCAATTCTGGCGACGCATTTAAAGGCGATCCTTTCGGTTCGGGTAATACTAATTTTGACGCTTTCAACGATAATAAGGACCCGTTCGGCTCATCTTCTAATTCCGGAGATTTTGCGAATTTTGCGAACTTCGATGAGGTATGAGTCGAACTCATTCTTTGCCTCTAATGATAGCTTCAAACAAATTAATTAAATAAAAGTCTCATTTAATTACTAATCAAATTCTAATTTCAACAAATATTCGCCTTTTCTTATAATACAACAGAAAGTAATTGCACTGTAATTGTATTTATCGCTCGTTTTTTATTTAAGTTAACATAAATTTTTTTCTCGTCTTTTATTTGTTTTAAAAAAATAGTCGTTAAGAATGAAAATATTTTACGCCTTAATTGTTATTCATTATAAAATGGTTTAAGTTTAAATCAAAAGATATTTTCTCTTAGTTTTACTCAATTTTATAATAATTGTGTAGAAAAGGAAAATCCAATTAATAAAATCACTTTTAACGAAGACTAAGGGCTGACAACAGTTTTGAGGCCCATTTGTGTCTTAACTCTCTGTTTATCTTATGATTCAATTGAATCACTGATTCATTTCTGTCTAAAACTAATGTTTGATTTAAATTCTCATTTTATTATTAGGAATCAAAACAATGACCAAACTTTTCACTCATTGACTAATATTTGTTTAGTTTTGCCTAAAAAGCAATTTTATGTTAATTTAAAAGTTTTGAGCACTAATTAACAGTTAAATAGATTTTTAGAAATTTCTATTGAAAAAAGTTTTCTATTTTCTGAAATTTTGTTTTAATTAACACTTTGTCTTATTTTTTATTATGAATTTCTTTCATTTCCCTTAAGTTTTGAAAATTCTGCGAAAATTCTGATCAAAAAGATATGATATAAATATAATTAACGCTATATTTAGTTCACGTTTTCATTAATATTGATTCCGGATTTGATTGAATGCTTTTCTTTAATGTTAAGACAATATATCGTTTCTTATAATTAATAATTAAAGTTATAATAAAAGTATGATTTGTGTTCATCTCTTCAATTGTCACTTTTGATAAGATAATTGATTAACATTGAGATCAAATTATGATTGAAGTATACAACTAATGACTGATCTTATGTTAAAATGACATCAAACCCTTTTCAGAGCAAATCAGTTGATTTATTGTCTGTCAATTAGCTGTCAATAACCGCATTCAATGATAATACAATTTTAAGATGAATTTTGAGTGGCATTCAATTGGTATTAAACATGTAATTATCCGAATTCAAACATTTAATGAAAATAGAAATTAAGGACTAATTTGAAGTATTTATAAAATGAAGCAATAAATTCACTTTTTGTGAGAAAACCAGTTATACAAAAGTGTATTATAAGTGGAATTACTTTCTAAGTGTTAAATGAATTTAAATGATTTCATCACAATTTGAAATCTTTGAGATCAAGAATTTTGAGTAAACATTAATTAGAATTAATATCTCTAATAACTCATATAATAAACCAAATAATTATGTTTTAATTTATCTAATTTTGTCTTAAATCAACTCTAATATTAAAATTATAAAATAATGTATAGTTTTATAGTAAAGAATTTCAGTTAAAATTATAATTTGGTGTATAAAACATAAAATCGATTGTAATTTATTCACAAAATTATTAAATTAGTATTGAATTTATTATTTATTGAATTTCAGCGATAATCACATCATTTATTAAATCATCGAATAGTTAACAAAGAATTACTAAATAACAGCTTTAAGTCATTTATCTATTAGTTATCATTAATTGATTAATTGTTAACCAATTTTAAAATTCCGGTGAATTAATGTTCAAAAGTTTTTTTTCGATACGATTTATCTGTTTTTTGTAATTTTATTTCATTGATTACACATTTTTAGTGAATTTATTTGTGCAAAAATTAGTGTAATATTAAAGTTATAATAATAGGAAAATAGCGCTCAAACATATCCACACTTTTTATTAAAATTTTCCCCTAAAAGAACTGATTTCTAATAACTTTTGTCTTAAAATATTATTGATTTTAATTCTTTAATAAATAGTTTTTACTTAAATTTCAAACTTGTTTTTTTGAATTGTGTCAGATCAAACTTCTAGTAAAAACAAATTCTTCCCACAATATTATTAATTTGATTCTCTTTTTAGTGAAAACATTTTCTCAAATTTGAAACGATTTTATATTACTATTTATATAATATTTATTCATATATTAATTGTATTAAATAAGTTGACATCAAATCCCAAAACAATCCAAATTTGTTGTATTAAATCACTTTTTCTCTTAATTCTATGCAATTTATATATGATTTTGAATTCAGTCAAATAATCACTGAATGTATTTCTAAAATAAATTCTTATAATCTCTTTGTTTTTGATCTGAAAAATGCCTAAAACTAACCGAAAATAAAATATTTCTTTTGAACGCATGATATTATCACTAATTAAAAGCTTTGCCTAATTCTTAAGATGTGATGTGAGGGTGAGTCCGCTTAAACTTCTTTAATGCTTTTTTTTATTTAAATCGATTTCTTATAATTCAAAATGAATTAATGGAGTGTTTATCGATTTAGAGTGAAATTCCTCCACCGGCCGACCCCTACGCGACTTTGGCCTCAATTCAAAGAGAATCTCAGTTTACCTCAAACTTGAAAAGTATTAAAAATGAAAAGGGTTTGAATCCGGATGACTCGCATTTCATTTGGAATTTCAAAGACAATCTCTAATATATTAACCCTTTTCTAACTTTTTTTCAGTTCTTCTTTGATTCCAAAAAAATATATATAATTTTTATTAATTTTTGAATCATTGCTTTTCGATGAAAGCTTTGATCGATGTTTATATGAAAAGTCAACTCAAGTATTAAAATATATATTTTTGACAAAACATTTGCTTTACTATAATATACAAAAAAATAACATTTATTTTTAGGTCAAAACGAAAAACCGATTCATCAAATGAGTGTCTTTTCGTCGATTAAACAAAATTTGTAATTTCATCGTTTGATGAGAGAAATAATAGCTTTTTATTCACAAATTATTTTTTTTAGTCAAACAAAAGTGAAATCATTTATCATTTGAAATGTGGGACACAAATCATTCATAATATAATAGTATTAAAAATTATATTATTATTATTTTATAGAAGTTGTGGATTTCCGACTCAATAATAAAAAAAGAATATCATCTAATTATTTATAAAAAGTGAGCTTGCTTCAATTATTAATCAATAAAAAATACAAATATTAAAACTTAATACCATTAATGGTATTAATTGAATACAGTCAGGCCTTGATTTAAGAGATCATTGTTTAACCAAAAGTTTGATGCAATTTAAGCGTCATACGGAAATTTGGAACAAAATTAGTGAACAAAATGAGTGAATATACAGTATAAGAAAAAACATCGCGAAATAAACCATACTATCTCAATTTTGCTAATCTTATAAAAATCATTAAATCTAAAATACTAACAATATGATTTTTAAACTTTTATATATTTTCTAAACTAGAATAATTAGTGAATAAAAGGTAAAAATTATGCTTTAAAATTCTAACAATAACCTAGTAGAAACAGCTTGGACAGAAAAATGTTCATTTCGCGATGTTTTCTTTACCTGTAAATTTGAATATTTTATTTAATTTTAAAGTCAATGCTCTAGTCAAAATTTGCTAACATTTCATAAATATTTATAAGGATCTAAGTTTGATCGTACATTGTATTTTGGAGAATGGTTAAACCATCATAATTGAATTTTCTTTCGCTTTATAATATTTTTTGTCTGAATTGTGTAAACAAGATAAGACAGTTGGTTTAAGGACATGGTAAGAGTTTTGGGAAATAACATTTCACTGTTCAATATAAGCATATTAGAAATTTTCGAAATTTTGAAGCCCTGTCCGACTTTTAGGGGGTATGGTCAGGACCGAGTCCGCAATTTAGAGACAGTTATCTGATCCGGTAGTTTTCGGTCTCTGCTTAGAACAAATAATCTGGTTATATCGAAGGTCGACTGTTTAGAAAATATTTATAAGTTTGAATGAGTGGTGACATCTCTGACAAGAATTTTAAGTATTATTTATATTTTCATTCACTTTCACTATTTTTTTTTCGCTGATTTGCTCACAATTTTTATTCAATTATTATTAAATTTAATTTCTTTTAATTTTAATAAATTTAATAATAGTTTTTTGATTTTTCATTTCATTATTTATGTAAATATAGTCTTAAACTTTTGATTTGTTATTCATTAATACATAATTCGTTAAAATTTTGTTATCAAATGATTTTTATTAAACAAAAACAATGACTGAACTCAAAGGTTAGTATAATTTAAACATTTTTAGTCACTTTTTCTTTATTTTTCCCTTAAATTATATTTAAAATTATTTTGATTTTATTTTAATAACTTTTACTTCAAATATATCCCACTTTTCAGTTGTTTTAATAATTTAAGTTTTTTTTGATCGGATGGACAGCCCTTTAAAGGACCAAATCGTCAAAAATTGTTTTAATGATTAATTGCATCAAAATTGTTGCCATCAATGCATGAGTTTTGCATTTATTTCATTGGAGTCTCTGTTTTGCCATAAAATTGTTTTTATTTCAAATTAAATAATGACTATAAGAAAAGGTATTTACTGTTTGTCGACAAACGACTTATTGTTTTATTTTTTAAAAATTTTGTTTTACTTTTGAATAGATATAAAGCAAATCAAAGATCTGTTGGAAAGGATTGACTACAATCTAAAACTGAAGGACTCTTCGAATGCTGTCTCTCTTAAAGAGGATCTACAAACTCTTCTCACTGTTCTTCAGTGTCCCGTCTTTTCAAGTATTATCACAATTCAGGTATTTTTTTGTTATAAATATTGAATTATTAATTAAAAGTTTTTAATCAAATAAAAGGAATCAATCGATGAATTAAAAGAACAGCTTTTGAGACATCCGTCAATACTTCCGGTGGATTTTGACATTTCTCCACTGACGGGACAACTATTGTTGAACGTACCGCCAGAACCCAATCATATTATGCCAACAAATTCTGATTCATATGATCCCAGTTCTGATCCCGAACAGAGCTATGAATTTGATTGTAGACCTGATTTAGTTTTATCCAAAACCAATGCAATAGAAAGCTCTCAATTTAAGCCCCACTTAACTCAACCCGAACCCGATTATGTCAATATATCTGCTCAGGTATTGTTTGTTAGTAATTACTTTGAAAATTGAATTTATATCCAAACAGTTGGGAAGAGTTTCATATCCGGCGTATCCACTGTCGAGTTCGGGCGCCGATACTTACTCTGAAGGCTTATTAAAGTCATTGTCCGAATCGGCGGCCGGTCGTAACGTCTATTCCATACAACTCTATAAACCTGATGGACATAGTCTTGGCTTTAGTGTTCTTGGCACAAAAAATGAGCCTACAAATGATCTTGGCATTTATATTCAGGAAATACATCAAAATGGAATCGCTGCCAGGTTTGACTCAATTCATTAGATATGTTTTAGATATGATTTTATCGTTTTATCGTTTCTCTATTCGTTTCGCTATTTTTGTGTCAAAACATCTCATAAAATATTTGTCATATCCTTCAAGTTTTAGACATGACTTCAATTAAACCTATGTTTTCACTTCATTTCATTTAATATGAATTCTAAGAACTATCTAAACAAAATGTGTGCCAAAATTGATCCCATATTTCATATTCTCATTATATTAAAGAAAAAGCAATGAATACTAAAATACTACACAAATATCCGTTTATGAGTTAATTATTCACAAATGACTGAAACGAAAATTGTTTTTTTCAATCATTAAAATTATAATTCTTTTATTGAAATCAAACAAATAAACTCTTTTCTGTTGACATAATTCAAACAAAACTAATCTTTCGTTACTTCTTATCTAAAAAAAATTTAATTAATTTTTAATTTCGTTAAAATGATTTCTATACTAAAATACTATTCATTTCTTCGATATTTTATTCATTATTTAAGGTGTGTCTCATATTTTCTTAATCTTCAAATATTAGTTATGCCATCAATAAAGAGTGAATAACCAATAATTATTGTTTTTTGGTTATTCTTTAAACTTTGGGACAGAAAATACAAATTTGATTATATTTTTAAACTTTGATTTAATCATTAGCTTTAAAATTGTTTGAATTTTTGATTATTTTTTTTATATTAAGGGACAGTACTTGTAAAGTAATGTTTGTCCTTTTGCTAGTTAATTTTCATTAAATGTCTGCTAAGAATTGTCAGTTTGTTCTCAAAAGGAAACATTAGAGTAATTCTTAACTGTTTTCATCGCAACTCCTTTAAAAGTTATTATTATTTTAGTACTAAATATGAATTATTCTTTGAATTTCTGAGACTTTCTTAGACTAAATTCAATTATTTTTTAAAAGTCAGTAATTCATTGAAAAAAGTAATTTCCTAAAAGGAATGTCATTTATAAATCTTTTTAAATACTTTATTTGAAGCACTTTTTCATAAGATTTTGAATTAGTTTTTGATGTCTATTCCTTTATTTTGACATTTTTTTGACAAAATTTATCAAATTTAATACTCATTAGTTTTGATAATAACTTTTATTTTCTTTTTTAATTTACATTAAATTATTGAAGACTTGAATTGTTTCTTAAAACTTATTTTCAGAATCATTTGTAAACTTATTAATGGTTTTTTTTTTAGCAATAATTAGTAAATTTATGACATTTTGCTATAAATTTTGAATGACTAATTATTAGAAAAGAAATTGAATTGAAAGGTGAAAATTTTACTCCGAATATTTGCCTCTTTTTTGGAACATCAAAACTGAGAAAATATTAGGAAATGTGACCTTTTTTTAGAGGGAATATTTAGTCGAAAAATCAATAGTAAAGAGCGAGAGTGAGACGCAGTCGTATCGCAAAAGTCAACCGTTTATTTAACTTAGTTTTGGTTTCAAATTCAGTGTTTAATAGAAATTTGCGAATCAAAGCTTTGGATGCAATACTAAATGTATTTTAGTGAAGTCCTGTCTTCGCTTCGTAACCACTTTTAGTTATGAGGGAACTATAAATTGAATCCATTGTTTATTTAATTTATTTTTGGTGCGATATTAGTGGGAGTGGTGGCCACTCAGGCAATGGAGCCAACGGTGCAGATTTTCGATGGAAATCGCCTCTAAATCCTTCTCTAAATGTGTTTTGAGTCGAGACTTGCGTAATGTGTTTGAAGTGTTTAACACTTCTACGGTTCTATTCTTCATAAGAATCTTATATTTCATTTGATTTTTCTTTGATTTTTGTGACAAATATTTATTTTAAAAAATGTTTGGATTATTGTTTGGCTCACTTTCACTGAAATTTTACAAAATATTCAAATCAATGTTTTTAAGAAATTCATTAAATCTAACAAATATTACAATCAGATGATTGACAAACAAATTGAATTCTTTATAGTTATTGTCATTTAATTAGATTTGTGTTGTCTTGTATTGTGAATACTTGTGCCGATACACTCATACACTTCGTATAAATCATTAATTTTAGGTAAGATTTCTAATTATCTTCTGTTTTATGTCTAAAACTTTTGATTTGTTTCTCAATAATTGATTCTTCTATTAGTCGTCGATTAATATATTTTTCTTTAATTAATACATTTCTTTTTACAAATCAATATGAGCTACAATTACGACATGTTTTCAACTTTATAGTTAATTAACATTAGCACTAACATTACCATTGGCTTGCTTATTTAATAATAAACATCAATAAACATAAATAATAAATTCTTAAATGATTTCAATTTATTCATTGATTTATATTTTTATCGAAATTGTTATATACATTGTATATAAGAAAACGAATATTTTTTCTTTAATTTTATTCATTTATTGAATTTTGTGAACGAATCTTATGTTTGAGTTTTTTATTAAGTTTTCAAAGGATCAATAAAGGTTTAAAATTGAGCTTGCTTATAAGGCCTCATGTTTACATTTGTTTGAATTCCATAACACGAATTTTATTGACTCAATAAACAAGAAATCAATACAAGAATGAATGGAAGTAAAATGTTGTGATTGCTCTAGATTCTATTTTATAAATTCATTATAAGAAAAATCAGTGATTTTTAGTAAATAATTTTTTAAACAATTAATATTTGATTTGGTGAAACTCTACAAATATAGTGTTACATATTTGAAATGTTGCAGGTCAAATTTAAATGACTCAAATATTTGATTTTATATAATTTTTTGTGGATTTTAAGGATGTCTTTAGAAAATGTTGTTTTTTATTTCTCAAATGATTATTAATTTAAATTCAATGTTTTAATTATTCATTAATTTCTAATATTTTTGTGATTTTGATTAATTGAGTTCACTCTTCAGTCAATTTAATCAGATTTGAGGCCATTTTATTCGCAAACATTCTTTGAATCAAATAACGATTCGCTCAGATTTTTCTTATACTAAAACTCATTCAATCATAAAATGAGTCTTTGAATCGATTTTCAAAATTCATTTCCGTTCGAACAACGATTTATTAATTTAATTAGAAATATGTTTTCACTATATTTCTAATGTAATGTTAATTTGTGTCAATACATTATCTTCTTTTTTCACGAATAATTTGAAATATTTATAGTGTCGAACACTTCTAAATCAGTAAATCTTTAATTGAGTACTTTTTTCAACTTTTAGTGTAATAAGAGTTAAGGCCTTAAGCGAAATGTTAACATTTTTTGCTTTATATAAAGTATATATAATAGGCTTTACGTTTTTCTTTGTATATAATACTTATTCCCTTTGAAATCGAAATTGTTTTCCGGAGATTTGCTTTTTTATAAAATTTTAATACAAATTAGTTTCCACTAAAATATTGTAGTTTTTAGGTTTTTTTTGATTTCATGAACTAGTATTTGATCGATATTTAAAAAATGGTCAAAAATGGATGAAAAACTATAGATAAACTTAAATATTGTTATCTGATAAGCTAATCAAGCTAATTTATTATATAAAGCAAATATTTGAGAGAATGTCTTATTATTAAAATATATGTATTTTTCATTTTGTTTTTCAAAGTAAATAATTGTTTGGTTCAAATGTCGAAACAATAACTCTGAGCACTTCTCGTCAATAATAAATTTGTTGAAACTATATTACAATTATTCTTTAATTTATCTTCACTTTTATAATAATGTTGACCTCTAATTGTCTTCTATATATGATAATAAGATCAGCTCTAAGACATTTCAAAGTTTTGCGAAATTACTAACACTAAAAGAGAACTCAATTGTCTCCCTAAGAAACAGTTGATTACTTTGTGACCATAAAAGAGAATAAGTTTATAATTTATGAAAATGTTGTCAGTTATACAAAGAATATTATCTTAAGTTTTAAATACAATAGAAAGTAAAGATTTATATATAAACTAAATGGTTGGTCAAAATGGTCACTAAATAGTTGGTCAGACTTTTGATGATTTTAAATTTTAAATATAAAGTGACGCCAATAAGTGCTAAATAATCAAATCCAATGCCAAAGTGATAATAAGTGGTTCAACAGTTACTGCTATGACTTATAATTGTTGACTTTTAGAGTATTTTTGGTATTCCCTCAACTAAAGAGAGAAAAAATAAATAAATGTTCCAAAACTCTATCACTTCTTATTTAAGAAAATCACTGGAATTTGAGAGAAAGACATTAGAGTTTGTTCCCAAAAGAATCGGGGTTTAAAAATACTGGTTGTTTTGTAAAGCAATTTAATCTTAGACTAATAGAACAGATTCTAAAAAAAATAAAATGTTTAAATAAACATATTTTGACCAAAAATAAGTAAAATCGTAGAATAAATGTTTAAAATCGAGAGTTTCATAGAATATCTTTGTTTGAACGGAGACTAACATATATTGGAATCACTCAAAAGAACGATAATTAAGTCACTTATAGTCTCTTAATTTAATATCAAAACATTAATTCTATTAAATTAGTTTTTATGTAATACATTCACAAACAAATTGTTTTGACTTTTAAGCCGAATAATTTTTTATACCTTTAAAAATGATGATTTTAGGTTTACCCTGGTACTATCATTTCAATCATTTTTCTATTTAAACTGATTTTTGTTGACTTAAATATTTTTGGCTTAAATTGAATTCTGAAAAATACTTTATTGAAATATGTTTTTAAAGTAATCACTTTTTTATTCAATTAAATGATTTGACGCTTTTTAAAGAAATATTTCTCTGATTTTGATATTTCTTTGGAGCAGTTGTTTTGAAATCCATTTGCTTTAAGATTTGAAATGAAGTCAAATTTATCCAAAATCTTAACTCTTTATCTTCTGATAAATCAATTCTTGTCTCTTGAAAATCACTGCATTCATTAGATATTGTGATTATCAAGAATTTAATGTTTATGTAATCATATGCTTCAATGCTATGATCAAAATGACATAAATAATTTAGACAATTAATAAGTTATTTAGACTCTATAGCCTTAATAATAGTCTTTATTTCTTCTCTACCTTTAATTTTTGTCAATTTTTACAATAAGTGTTTATAATAATTTCATTAAACTTATTAATAATTGAATCAAATGACAAATTATTTTCTAATTTAACAATTTTTGTGATCCGGCTCAGAGGGTATTTGGAAATTGACTAAAATTAGTTAAAAACATAATTACTCATTTTTAGGCTCTTTTCTCTTACATATCAATTTATTGGCTATTTTTTAATGCATTTTATCCAAAATAAAGCAAAAACTAAATGGGAAAGTCCTAAAGATAGTCCTCTAATATTGTAAAATAACTGTTATCATGATATTGATCTTGGTAAATAGAATATAAATCAAAAAATATTTTGTGCGAACGACCACTCCTTCACCCGAATATCGGATCTTAAA
>JAQFZM010001132.1:0-20807 GCA_034695785.1 Galumna obvia | reverse complement strand
TTTGTTCGTTAAAACGAGGTATTCGTTATAAAAAGTTCAATTTCTATAGTAAATGTCTACTTGGTTCCTAAAAGTACTTTCGTTATAACGAGGTATTCGCTATATCAGGGTTCGTTATAACGAGGTTAAACTGTAATATTAAAATGACCTATCTTATGAACTGAACGATGTTATGAACTAATTTTGATTTCCTAATTACTTCATATGATCGGTCTTTGAGTGTATATTATATTCCTATAAAATAGAGTCAATCACAGTTAATCGAATTAATTAAGTTATCGGCAAATTAAATATTGTTTATACATTGTTGTAACATCCTTCAGTTAATAATATCGACCACTAAATTTTATTGTTTTAATAGTTTTTATATAATAGTTTAGTATATAAATCAGTTAATATCGATAATCGACTGTTTAGTTATTATAATATTTTCAATAATTTTAGTTTTACTCAGAATAATTTTTTTTTCAAATTAATTGAATAACTGATAGAGTGGTTAACACTTATTAATAATTGAATGAGTGATCTCTTCAACGCTCTTCCTCTCCAACGCTTCAAATAAAGTTATCAATAGTTCCGAACCATTGAATGAACTCTTGAGACTTAAGAGTCGTTTTTATTGAATATCAAAAATCATTGAATGTTTTTTTAAAACAAAGAAAATAAAATAATCAAAAACTAATTAATTTAACTTAAAATTTGTGTAAAAATCATGAAATGTTTTAAATAAAATTATATAATAAGACCTCAATTTTTAAATCCATTAAAAAAACAGTTAAAGAAAAAATTAATTTAATTAGTGGTCGACAATCAAAAAAGCAAAGGCTTTGGCACTTCCCACGGAAATTCTGAGCGACCGAAGTGTCCGTAAACACTGGTTGCCTCAAAAATGGGTTTTTTCAGTTCTAATTCTCTGTAATATTAAGAATTCATTAAATAAATAATTTAATTATTAATTAAGAATTACTTAATTATCATTCCGGGCCTCAAATCGAAATTGTTTTTAATGATAGCAACCAATTCTTTTTGGCTCTTCTTTGAAGTACCGTAAGTAAAGACAGTTATAGAAAGGGGTTCTGCAATTCCAATGGCGTACGAAACCTATCAATTATTAGAAAAACATTTTAGTTTCAATTCATTTAAATATAGTGTTGAGGTATGACCTGAACCAGACATCTCTTGCACAGACCGGAAGCCACCAGAGATTTTGCGACCCAACGCGCGGCATATGCCGCAGATCTGTCCACTTTAGTGGGATCTTTGCCAGAGAAAGCTCCGCCTCCATGTCCTCCCCAACCGCCATAAGTGTCGACAATAATTTTACGTCCGGTAAGTCCTGCATCACAGGCGGGTCCGCCCAAAACGAATTTACCGCAAGGATTGATGTGATATACAGTTTTGTCGTCCAAATATTTCGATGGAATCACTTTTTTTACCACTTTTTCCATTATTTCATCCCTTAAGACATCCAAATCGATGTCATCTGAATGTTGAGTCGAAACAACAATTGTATGCACTCTTAGAGGAATAGCCGCTCCGTTTTTAAAACAGTACTCGCAGGTCACCTGAGTCTTGGAATCAGGTCTGGCCCACGGAAAGGTCCCGTTTCGACGCAATTCAGACAATTTGGCGTTTAGTTTATACGCCAATACAACAGTCAAAGGCATACATTCTTCAGTCTCGTCAGTGGCGTAACCAAACATAAGTCCCTGATCTCCGGCTCCGATTTCTTCCATTTTCTTGTTTTCATGAACTCCGGACGCGATTTCATGACTTTGTTTATCCATTTTTATCATAACTTTACAGTTCTTATAATCGATGCCTTAAAACAATTTAGAAGAAATTTTTGTTAAAATGTTATCAATTTTTGTTTTTTTGTGAAATGTTTTTCAAAAAATTATCTTCACTTTTATATCCTATCCTTGAAAACGATTAAAAGATAATTTTTTTAAAAACTTGTGGTTTATGTCAAAACTGGTTTTTTTATGCAATGAGTGATCTTTTGTGACAAACCTTTACTCTCGTCGTCGTAACCGATCTTTTTGACGGTCTGTCGAACAACTGATTCGATGTCGACCTCTGCCTTAGAAGTGATTTCCCCGAAAACAATAATAAGACCCGATTTGGTGGCCGTTTCGCACGCGATCTTTGACTCCGGGTCTTGACTGAGATGTGCGTCTAATACGGCGTCACTTATTTGGTCACACAATTTGTCTGATAATTACATCCATTAATTCATTTTATTTATGCATTAATTTTCAAATTAACTCAAGAATTGTCTCTATTTTGTTATGAAAACACTCTTCGGGTTAAACACTCTTTTGTTTAGTCCCGAAATGTTATCGAATGTCTGAATTGAGACCAAGTTTAAGACCAAGATTTAATTAAATAGACTACAAATTATAATTTAAAAAGAATGTTGCCAAATTCTTGAGCAAGTACACTTTATTTATGAAGAGATATGACTAACCTGGATGTCCTTCACCAACAGATTCTGAACTGAAGAGGAATGTGTCTGAAATGGCGCCAAATGTATTACCATTGGTTTGGATGTCATCAGAGAATCCATTTCTGTATATTTCCTGGTTTTGAGTCATTTTTCAATACTTTTGATTAAATTCACAAAAATATTAAAAATTCGAAAAAAAGAATATATTTTGAAATTCGTTGGAATTATTGCTCGAATCGTTTGAATACTATTTTAATATAAAACTAATGAAGAGTTCATTCAATGTTTGCAAATTGAGTAAAGGTATCGAAGAGAGAGCACATGTCTGTTGACAGCGCTTTAAATACTCCTCACTTACACTTATCTAAGGCTAACGTTGACGTCATTGTATTCATGAGCCGTACTCTCAATCTTAAGACCTAAAGATAATGTTATATCGAATGTAAGAAACGGCCGTCAATTCATTGTCCAAACAATCCGATACTCAAACAAAGTCTCAGTTTATAAACAAATAGGAAATCAATTCTTAATTATTATTTTATCAAAATCTTATCAAAAGATTAGTTTTGTTTATCACTGAAACACCAAAAGAGTGATATAAACTTTTAGTCAATTTAATGAAATTTGAATAAAATTGAGTAACAATTCTAAGTGCATGTATACCAACAGTGTACTAATATTGAGTAATATTGTGTAAGGTCATATTAACAAGTAAATTATGGTTTTTAAAAGAAAGTAATTCTAAAATTCACTAACTTTATTGATATTTTATTAAATCATATTTGATTACAACTTTTTTTTAACTTTCAGTGTTTTGATTCGACCTTCACTTTACTAAAAGATAAAGTGATGTCAATTTCCCATTAAAACGACCTTTACTTTAGTTTAAACTTTAGATCATCAATTGATAAGGGATTCAAATCATAGCTATAGTTAAAAGTTGATAGTTTAGAATTTTTTTCTTAGAATTATTGAGTAAGAATGAGGGGAAACTAATATAGTCGACAATCGATATAATGACAGTTAATTTATTTTGTTATTTCCTTTTGAATAATCAGTATATCGTTAAAACTATTTATTGAAAGTAAAAAATTATTTAAATCTTATTTTTGACTTTTGTTTGACTTATTTTATAGTTTTTCCGTTGAATTATTGATATATAATTAAATTTCTTATAATTAATGAGAATTTAATTTTGGTTTAAATAAATTTTGGTTTAAATTTGTTTCTAAAATTTTTTTAACATTTGTTTGAATTTAAAGTTTAAAATTAGTGATAGTTTTTTATATTACATGAAATTGATTTTAGTTCTGATGTTTTTAATTATCAATTAATTAAAATTATGGCCAGGGATGACTAAAGGAACAATATAACTAAAGGTCCTATAGAGCTGCTTTGATCAAGATACCCCCTTGGCAATTAGAATCTTAGATAGATCTAGTGCATGTCCATAGATGCTAATGTTAATGTTTCAAAATTCTAGGCAGTAATTTTCCAATTTGCTTTCCTATGGGATATTGGATGGAAAACCCTTTGGCCATCCCCTGGCTATCCTTCCTTTTAATGTTTATTAAATATTCATTTGATATATTAATCGATATAAGATTGAGTCGTTTTTTCAAAGCATTAAAAAGTTAAATATAATTTTATTACATTAAATGATTCTACGAAATGAAAACAAAATTAAGTTTTCAATGAGAAATATCGGACTAAATATCGTTAATCAGTTATCTTTTTAGAAATTATGGTCATACAATTGATGCAGCAAAAGGTTGTTACCTATATAGGGTTATGAAAATATAAGTTTAAAATTATTATACAAATATTTAGTAATTTAGTGTTTTATTATAAATTTAATTATTTTTTTAATTTAGTTTAAGAAAATAATGTTTACCACTTTTTAGAGACATTTTAGTGTTTTTTTGTTACTTTACTTTATAATAAAAGTTATAGTTTTTAAAGAATTTGTTTATAACGGGGTATTGATTGAATTGCAGTGAATTGATATGACATTACTTATATTGAGGATATAGCTGTATAAGCGTATATTTAGTTCTGATGTATATCCGAACTCTTTAACATTGGTGACCCCATAGGATCTGTCGGTGCACCAAAAATACTCGTCATTATATTGAGTTTTGCCTATTTCGGGGATGGATTGTATTTGGGTCTCTATTTTCTATATTATAGAATCTATAATATTATTAATATAATAATGATTTTCTTAATTTTAATTAATTCTGTAATTTTAGTCAAAGTTTTATTTTAAAATTAATGTAATTTTAACCAATTTTTCCTCGATTTCATAATATTCTTAATTAAAAAACACATTTAAAATAATATTTAAAATTATTCCAAAACAGAATATTAAAACTAAATAAAAATTTAAATTTCTTATAAGATTTTATTCAGTGCTTTAAAATAAACTTAGTTCTAATCATATGATAAAAAGAAGACTTTTCTTTTCATTTTCTATTTTGTTGTAAATAATTTCTATAATTTCTGTAAATATTATTGAAAGAAAAATTAGAACTGATTTCTATATCTAAAGTAAACGGAAATTTTTTAATAATTTTTTCAATAATTTGGAACATATGTGTGCTTATATGTGGACATATAAATGCTTTTGTTTTAAAAGGTTTCTCAACAAAAGGTTAATAAAATTTAATTAAAATATCCTTTAATTTAGAATTAATATAAAAACTAAAAAAAAATTATAGACACAAATCACTTCAACACTTCAACTAAATTCAACAAATAATTACAAAATGATCTTATCTAAAGTTAGGCACATATCACTCAAAACTTGAGTCAAAAGTGTTTGATTAGTGCTTAAAAAAACATTTATTCCGTTTCACCAAAATTAGAGTTTAAGATAAGTATTTTCTACGAAATATTTTGATTAAATTAAAACATAAATTCGTATTAATTTCACATTAAATCATTTAAACACTAAATTGAATAAAAGATAATAAGTGTTAACAACTGATTAGAGATCATTTTTGGTTGTTTCTGAAGGCTTTTAAATAATTTTTTTAATAAACAAAAGAAATAATAAATGAAATTCAAAATAAAAATTATTTATTTGAAAATAAATAAATAAAAAATAAACATTTTTTGTGTTTAATTTAGTAAATCTTTTTAATGATTGAAAATTCACATAAACTGGAAAATGCTTTTTGAAGACTAATAGAAAGGGTGTCTTCAATGGAAAGGTTTGAAAAAAAATCATTCAATTGATGCCAATCAAGTCTTTCGATAGACTTATCGTAGAGTTTGAGAGTTGCCTCCGGAAACATAAAGTGCGGAGAAGTGGCCGCCAAACACGACATATTGATTTGGGATAATTGTATTAACAATTTAACCGCGTCTTCACACAGAGGAGGAAATGGAGCACACATTTGAACCAATGCGGGCAATACATCAGTAAAAAATGGGGCCCTTTTCTCACTCGGAAGTACTGATACCAAAGTAATGGAAACATTAAAACAAAGTTTTGCGACGTTAAACGATTTGGTTATTGAATATTGTTTACATAAATGCGAACATAATTTCATTGCGAAGGCCTTCAAACAAAGTTTTAAAATTAGATTTTATTGTAATATTTTTATAAATATTAATTAATTTTTTTAAGTTTAAAGGAAAGGGGAAATGCCATTTTAAATATAATGATTTTTCCTCGATAACATCAATATTCAAATGAAAGATATTTATAAAATTACCTGTTTTTGAAGATCCGGTTGTCCTAAAAGTTCTGGAATAAAATCGAGACAAATATGCATCGAAGGGATGGCTGACACAACAAGAGGTAAGAGTTCACTGGAATAGCCCTGAAAGTGAACCAATTTTGCGATATTAGTATCACAAATGAAAATCTGATGCAAATGACTGCAAACTAATCCCTGGACTTCTCGCAAATCAGTCAATTGATTGCTCTCTAACTCCTCTTTTTTAGGTACACAACATTCAAGTAATAACTGAATGGCAGCGCTTTCCTGTGCAGTCAATAGAGCTGTTCTTAATTCTTCCCTATCTTTTTCCTCTTCAGTACATTTTGATGGCCTTTCCATCATATGATGGCTCAGATATATTCTGGAAGCGGCGATAAATGCGTTCAAAATATGTAATATTATTTCCATAAATTCTGCGCAACGGAATATTCGTTCGTCACATCGAAGAACATGTAAGGGATCTAACATAATGTCAGTCCACGTCAAGAGTTGACTTTTAGGCATAAAACCGAAAAGTTTAGGTCTTAACACATTGACTGTCATAACCCATAGTTTTCGAGGAAATATAGAATTCAATTCAAACCAAACTATTTTCACTTTTTCTCGAACCAATCGAGGAGTAGAAGCCGTTAAAAATATCGGTAATTTTAATATGAAATCTGAGGAAAGGGGCCATAAATTATTTTTGGGTAAAGTTAAGAGTCGTTCCAATTCAGAGATCATAAGTGATGGAGAATTTGATTCAAAAGCTTTTATAAACAGTTTTTTCTCATTTTGTGTTGAGATTTGACGCATTTTACACATTATTTCGTGTTTATTGGAGGGTAACCAGTCTTTAACGAGACAGAGGTGGGGGTAATGGTGTGATACCAAACGCAAGAGAGACGACATAAGAACTCCATAGTTTTTCTGATCTCTTCGCGCCTCTTGTATTAAATAAAATATAGGGATTTGTGCCATGAATTCAGTCGAATATTTTAATAATTTTCGATCGGATGTAATGGTATTCTTGGAGAGAGCGGTCAGACGACTTTCCTCATAAAGAAGTACGAAATACAATAACAATAGCTGTGATGTGAGCGCACATAAAGGCTTCACTAAGTTTTCTTCATTTTCTTGGTTTAAGCCGTCGTCGCTCTCAACTGAATAGACTTTATGTTTGAATATAAGCAGAATTTCCTCCTCAGAAAAGGGTTCATTTGTAGTGCTTGAAGAGGACTTAGGGGTCGGGTGTATAATAGAATTGACATACGCTTCTATTAATGGTAAAAATATTGGATGAATCGGAGCACTAGAACTACAAATTTGTTTGAAAATCCAGTCTTTTATCGGAACCTTATGTTTAGTAAATGCTCTGCTTTTTAGTAATTGGTATATGCAGTGCACCGGAAGAAAACCAGATACAGAACTGTTAAGATTAGGAGTGACGGGCACTTTGACCGCATGCGTTGTAACTGTTTGGTCGGTAAAAATTTCGTGGGTGAAAATCATCTTAATTCGGTTAAGATTATTGGCCCGAATCGGAAGTTTAATGCTTAGCGTCGAAGAGACCAAATCACTGATTGCTGTCATTTGGTTGGAGTGGAAATGAATTGCAATCAAAAGAAGCATTTCTCCAAATGAAGACTTTGCGTTACTCATACGCCCGAAATAACTCTCTTCTTTGACTAACCATTTGATCCAATCAATAACTTTAGTTTCATTATCGGTACCACTAATAAGTGATGGCGCAGATAATATCATACAAAGGGATAATGAAACAAATCTGATCCCTATCTGATTAGTCGGCGGATGACATATAATGAGAGCGACGATAGAATTAGTCTCTTCTTCAGTAAATTTCATGTTTGCGATACCACGTAATGCACAGTAGACACGAACTAAAACACAGGCCTCAGAAACACCCGATTGTAAGTCGTTTTCTCTTTTGAGTCCGTTTTGAACTAAAGTGTCAACACTTCTGAGGAGTTCATTCCTAAGATTGGTTAGACTCGTATGTATTGACTGATCCATTTTCTTCTGACCGATTCGTATATATTGTGAAAACCAGTTCCGAATCTTATCGTCGTTTCCCAATAAAATACCGGAAATGAATGAAATGATATTCGTTTCCGGCAGAGAATCACTCGATTTGTCTCTGTTTTGAATGTAATCCAATGTAAGCATAATTGTAAGGCTCGGCATTCGGCACATATCCACGGCTTCGGCCCTCACTGCTAACGCTTCCGATGGATTCATTAGACATAGAAGTCTGAGAGCAGTTATTCGGGTTCGGCCACAAAAGGACTCGTCTTCGTGTTTGTCTCCATTAGTGAGTAGTGTTTGATATAATTCATGAAAACTCTCCGGAAAATTGGCGGCTATTCTACAGATAAGTGCCGTTCCGTTCTTTACATGAAGTAAAGACTCGATCACTTCATTGATTTGTAAAGTATTGGGCAGTTCTGCGATTGCGATACAAATAACATCTGAGACGTCATCTAAATAGACCTCATTATCAAAGAGTTCCGACGCTCGAAGACCTGTTGGTTGTGGACTCTGATGAAGTGTTTGTCGAACAAAAGACATAATCGAAACCAATTCACTCAATAAAAGTCTTAGTTTTCTGATTCCATCGCAGCGTTCGAACTCGAGGGCCAACCCATCCGTCAGTGAAGATATTAGAAGAGATTCACTTAAATTTGATCCACACTTTAGTCTTAACTGTTGCTCTTTTCGGACATCAATTTCAAGAGCGTGAAAATCAACTGAAAGCAAAGTCACCACATTATTGATCACTTCTATACCCGATAACATCTTTTGGATTTGTTTTCGCCGATTCATCCATTCATTACTGTTGTCAAGTGTTGGACACCAACCCATCCTTACAAGACATGGAAGAATTGTACGAATCTCACAGAAGTCTAGTCTTTCGATGGTTTCTAAATCCATGTCACGGATCGCACAAAAGGTTTTTGGCGATGGAATCAAACTTTGATTAAGAATTGAATTCATTTTCGGTTTAAAACTTAAATCAAAACAATAAACAAAAAGTTTTAAATGATTTGAAAAAGAGATGGCATTAGAAGTGATATTACTTTACATCAAAATTGTCCTCAAATTCTGTTCTAAAAAATAGTCAATTCTTTCGATAGTTTTGTATCTGTAGAGAAAGTGAGCAAGCTAATATGCTAATATGCTAATATGCTAATAACTAGTTAATAACAAGCTAATCATAATTATAATCTTAATATTTATCCATTAATTAGACTCTATATTAAGATTTTATTTGACTTAAAATTTAATTATATTTTAACAATTTTTAATTTTCTAAATATTTATATCAAAAATCTTAATAATTTTAAAATTTTTTAAAACTTATTTGAATTAAAACTTGAATAACAAATATTGGTATCAAATATTGAAATTATAATTCATTTGAAAATTATTCATTTAATATACATTTTTATAAATTGAGAGCAAAAGAATAAAAATAAAGAAAAATTATTTATAAAAAAAAATATGTGCTAGATCATTAAATAGATCTTTCTAAAGATGTTCTTGATAATAATAAAACAATGAAAATTATATAACCGAATACATGGGATTTTATTAACTTTTGATAAAATGTTTTAACAATAAAATAAAGTTTTTTTTAATTTATAACATTTTTCTTATTATAAACTATTTGTCATATTTTATATAATTTTTTTATAAACTTTTCACTAATTTTTTTGTTACCAAAATATAAATTCATTACTTAAAGTATAAATGAGTTGAAAAGTTTTAAATTTTATGACACAATTAGTTTGAAAATAAATAAAATACATAAATGAAAGTGAAGTTAAAAATGAATATTTTTAAAGAGAATATATAATTATTATGAAATTATATAGAGTTTAGAGATAACTATCATTTAATTGAAATAAATTCGTCATTTCTTAGTAAATCTTTTTCTCATAATATGAGTAAAATTTATTATTAGTTACTTTAAATATAATAATTTATGTGAAAATTGAATTTATGAAACATTTATTTCAATTAGCAATTAATGGATTATTTCACTCAATTCACACTCCAATGAATATATAGAACTCACTTCACTTCAGTCCACAACTTATTCAACATTTACTCAATTATTTAAAAAAGTGTTTTAATGTTCGTAACACTGAGAGTATAGCACTTAAAAAGAGTTTTATTTGTAATTATCCAAAAGTGGCCAAAAATATATAATTAATTGACTAAAAAATTCAAAAGTATTTTTTTTAAACTAATAATTTCTCTCTTCACACAATTTAGACAATAATCTCGAGAAATGTTTCATTTTTTTTGTAACTCAAAAGATTCTTATCAATTAATTATATACAATTAATCTTGCTCATTTAGACACAACTTTTTAATTCCAAAGTTGACATTTGCTCGAAAATCACATATCCTTTGAAATTTTTTTTTTAAACAATTTAGTGATAGAATTGGTTTTTTGTTTTAAATGATTAATAAATTGTTTTAAATAATCAAATGATTGATATTTTATCGATTATTTATGAAAATTTGTTGGAATAATATTTATTAAACTTTTATTTACAAAATATTTTGAAACACATTTTATAAACTTTTTAGTTAAACATACTTTCATTCAAAACAATATTCAATTTTAAAAAACATGATTTTAGGAGATATTAATGGGTTAAGTGTTTAAGTACAGTGTAGTTAAGAGGCCTCTGGGAATGTCGAGTAATCGATTTCATTGTTAGGTTTATGAAGAGTATATGTCATCCAAACAAATGCAAAACTGACTAAAAATCCTATGGTTCCGATCAATGAAAATAAGAGTACAGAAAGAATAAGTGAGAAAAAGCCGTATAAAAGAGCGGAAATCAAGTCATCGATTATTATCGTCGATATTAAGAGACAAAAACAATGAATAAAATAATAAACTGCAGCGAAACCGACAGTTAGATAAGCCCTCCACCACCAACGATGGTCCTCATCCATCAAATTTAAAAAGCAAAATACAATAGCCGTCTGAGAACAGATCAAAATGGATGCGGTGCTAATCAATAGTTCTCCAGAATTGAAAAATGGATAATTCTCTACAATCCAAACACCGATAAACGGCACTAAACCTCCCAATAAAAGACTGATCGGAAATATATTATAAATACTTTGTTTAGGAATATCTCTGACGTTAGCCGTCGGACGAATCGGATATTCGATTGGTTTTTGATAATTAAAGCCAAAGTAAGAGCCAACAAATGTTAAGGGAAGCGCTAAACCAAAACTTATTAATAAAATAAACAGAGAAGGGGTTAAACCAATAGGAAAGGCTAAAGAACTCCATGACTCTATCAAAAGAAAATTACGGGTCAGGAATAGGATTGCTGTTAACATAATTGGGTTGAGTGCAGATGTAAGCAAACAATTGTATTTCCAGTTCTGTCCTCCAAAACTTCGGTAGAATCGAGAAGAAACATAACCTCCAATACTTCCGACCACTAATATAAGCAAAACTGTCACCAAAACTATTAGTATTAAAGAAGTCGAGAAATGGATGAGAATTGATAAGACTTCGACGACTCCCAAACAACACATATATTGAACTCCAGAGCCTTTAATTAATAAAAAAAATTAAAATTAAATTTTCGGATAAAATAAGTAAAAAATATTTAATATTTATTTTAATTATATTCAATGAATTTAATTATTCAGTGAATATTTAGTGACCAAATCTACTGAACAACTGATTGGTTACAAATATATTGGATTAAAATCATTGAAAAGAAAGTCATTGATTTACTGCTTTAATGTCTATAAAATAGTTTTGAAATAATAATTTCAAATTGTTTTTATTGAAGAAGAAATAAAATGTTGTGATATCTTAATGGGTTTATTGTTCATTGGATTACTTCCTACTCGATTTCAATTTCATTTAATGTTAGGAATCCATAATTTTCTAACTTTTTTTTATTGAAAGATCTCTGAATTCATTTATTTCATGACTTGATTGCAGTTTAATTTGAATTAATTCAATGCAAAACGATTTACATATTTATTAGAGTTTCATAAATAAACAAAACTTTCAGTTTTCGGTCACTGAATTCAGTAAAACTCCTTTTTTCTCCAAAATTTTCTCTGAATATTAGAAACGAACTTTTAATTCAAAAAATTTATGTCAAACTCGAGAAAAGAATGAATGCCTGAAATCTTTCCGCATTACTGTAGCCTTATTTCAGGCAAAGTTCAAACATATTATATATTCAACGAAACATTAACTCAATTATAAAATTAAATAAAAATTGAGTTAAAAATTGAGTTAAAAATTGAGTTAAAAATTGAGTTAAAAATTGAGTTAAAAATTGAGTTACCGATTAAAGATGAAAAGATGAGCGGATATTTCGGATTACGGAAGACATCGTTAGCAATGGACTGCCATCCGCTGTTCGGATTAGACAATGGTTTGCTGTTTATCCAACCGAAGAGTTCGTATTTTGTTAGTAAAGTTCGCGACAATACAAAAATCAAAGGAATAGATAATACAATAACCAATAAAATAGCGGTTATTATAAACCACTTTCCAGTATTGCTTTCGGGTAGAGATGATAGTAAACGATCCCATCTTTCTTTTGAGTTCAATGTGTCGTCTCTTATAAAAGTAACTGAATATGAGTGGTATACCGTAAATATTGACGAATAATTCAAAGAATTGGGAATTTCCAAAAGGGGTGAATCGAGAGCGCAGTTCTTGAAATTATTCTTTTCATGTTTAATGCTCCTTGGTCTTACTCGAAGGGATGTTATTCTACCGACTTTATCACCTAAAGAGTCGCCCCAAGACTTAGCGGTTCCGCTTTCATAAGTGAAAGTAAAGTCCAAATGATTAAACAAATAAAAGGTATCGCTTTTAGTGTCACTTCTTTTTTTGATTTTATGGTCGTTAGGATTTCCGTTTGAGTCGACATAATAGCCGACCGGCGCTCCGATAAAGCATTCAAATGGATTTTGACTGAAACACCACTGCATTGGAAAGTTATCAGCGAAATAGTGGTGATAATATTGTTTAGTCATAAGCATTTTCATTACACTTATTCGATGGATATCCGATATTCTGCTTAAATCATAGGGACGTTTGCATAAGAGTCTGCACTGTTCGTTACGGAGGAATTTTATGTCATAAGAGGTTCGGAATATTCTGTCGTCCCATTCTATTAGATCTGATTCCGAATATTCAAAGCCTTCAATTGCAGGACAAAAGTCAAACTGATTATAAGAATATGGAACGTATGTCCGCTCAGAATCCAAAGTATTCACATAAATCGGTAATTGAGAGGTGCAGTTCTGTTGACCCGTTGGATCCGTTGCATTCTCTTTGCAATAAGTATTGGGTTCGGTCGGGATATATGGTTGCGGGTATTTGAACCAAATATTGTATTTAATCGCAAAACAATAGCAGACAAACAATTGTAATACAATTATAAAGAGATATAAACGGGTGGTTCCAATTGTCAGTGTCATTGTCCTCTTCAGTAGGTTAACCAAACACTACCTATTCTTACAGTTTAGAGAACTCTTTCTTTGATTTAATAAAAGCTTTACTTTAATTCACAAAAGAGTTCGAAAAAAGTTTTGTTCACTTTTTTATAAAATGAATAAAAAGTTTTTTGAAAATTCAAACATTTATGAGAAGATATTGACTGCAAAACAGAAGAGTTATTCTTCGAATAATTGTCGGATCACTTTTGAGAGGAAAAATATACTGCTTTTTATTGTGGTTTCACTGCCACTTCTGCCACTTCTGCCACTTCTGCCACTTTTGCCACCACTGACACCACTGCCAGCAGTGGATTGAGTGAAATCAGTGTTTGTGTGTCGGCTAATGCTATGCAGAGACAGAGCTATGCAAACAAATACCCAAAACTATTATTCTTATGTAATGACTGAAAACTGGTTTAACGACTCTTAGAATTGAATTCTAAATATACACTAAAATAACTTTTTATAAAATTATATTTTTGAGTCTTAAATATTTGATGTTTGACTGAAATCAAGTACTCTATTGTGAAAGTTCTTTATGTTTGCATTAATAGTTTTGAATAAAAGAACAGATTATTATTTCTGATATCTAAATGAAATTAACCTTGTTTAATGTTTTCATTCTAAAATACTTTTTCTTATTTGAATAACTATTGAATAAATACGATATGATTTTAGTATCGAAATATAAGTAAATTCGAAACAATAATTGATTTCAATTAACAACTTTTTAATAAACTTTAAGAAAGTTGTGAAACCATTTTTACAACTCTTGGCTTAATTACTGACTAAATTAGGTAACAATTGTTGTGCTGATTGTCTAAACTTAATCAGTTCACTCTTATTCTCAGAATAATCACTTGAGAGGATCACAATAAACTTTTTTGAAGCTAAGCTAATGACCTCACCTATAGATACGGATATTGTAATCAAAACTGATTGTCATTATATGAAAATCTATTTCTGTTGATATAAAATCATGTTTTTCTAATTAAACAGATTTTTAAAAAACATTTCTCAACAAAAATATGATTTATCTGAGAAGAAGTCATCATATTTTTAAAATTTTCATAAGAATTAAAGGGAAAACTTCTCATTTGATTTTAACAATTCATTAAATTTTTATTTTTTATAGTTTTGTTTTTCAAATCATGAAAACGATTCCCTCTTTTCAAACAACTTATAATTTTCTTATTTTATTGATAATTATTTTAATATTTTTGTTGTTTCTCTTTTAATAGTTAACAGGATTTCATTCATTATATAATTTATTTAATAATACATTTCATTTGTATAATGATTTCGAAGAAATTATTTTCGTCTTTTGTCACCAAAAATGATCAGAAGTTAGTTTTATAAACAATACGTTTATGGACTATAGTTTAGTTATAATTTATAACTTATAAATTATAATAAATTTGTTTTTAATTTAAAATTATTATTCATTTTTAAATTGTTTAATTAAAATACATTTAATGCAAATTAAACTATTTTTAATTAATTAATTATAAAGAATTATAATTTGATTGAAAGACATTTAGTGGTCTTTAAATTTCAATAAAAGTAAACTAAAAATCTATTATAACTTTTAATAACTTATAATTTATAAGTTTATAAGTTATAAATTATAAGTTATTTGGTATTCGGAAGAAAATAACTTAAAACTAATTGCAATGAAATATAGTTTTTTGAATAAAATTCATTCTTTTTATGTTTAAATTAATTTATTATTTAAATGAGATATAATTTCTTATATTTAAAAATTAAAAATAATAAAATTAAGAAAAAAAATTAATATTTTTAAAGATATTCTTATTATTATTGAATTTATAAACCCATTCCTCCGCGACAATTGGGTGAACTATTGATTTGTGGTCGAGTGGCCCACATTTCTGGTGTAATGGCCTGAATGGAAAGGGCGTGAATATTAAAAGAAAGTTCTTCTTTAAGCACTTCATTAATCAAACGCTGTCGCTATAAATGGATTAAAATTTGTCAGATATTTTGATCTTCGTTTGGATGGATTACCTTCAAAGAGGTTAAGCCTTCGAACTCTTTTGAGACAATGACTACACGAAAATGTGTTTCAGATCCTTTAGGAACGCTATGCATTTGACTTTCATTCAAAACTTTCAAATAAATCGGCTGTAAATCAAGAAAAAACTTTTGGTTTTAATTTATTTTATTTAAACAAATATTTTTTAATATTTTTTGAATTGAATTTAAATAAAACAACAATTTATTGGTTGTCTTTAAAGTTTATAAATACAGAATTAAGAGAATATGTTTTCTATTTAAGTAATCAATTTTGAGATCAATTCTAAATTAAATTAATTTATAATAAGTTTAATAAAAATGTTAAAATACAGAATTTATATGTAAAATATCGAAAAATACAGAATATAAATATGAAATTTACTCTTAAATTGACTAAAATTATTGTTTTTAGAATCAATAGTTTTGATTAACAATTTATAAATAATTTATTAAATTTAGTCAACGTTTCAATAAATGATTTATTTATACCAAAACTATTGACTGATTAGTATTCGGGAAAAATTGTTGTTTTGTTTTTTGTTTTGTTTTTTTGCAAAATAATGATGAAAATAAACAATAATAATAATTGTTAAGTATTATTAGAATTAACTTGGTTAAATCTAAATTTATTACATAAATAAAATTGTTTACTTAAATTTTAGTAAATTCTCAAATCGACTAAAACGCTTTGATTTGATTATCTTAAGAAAAAGTTGACAAAATTCAACTATTAATTAGATCAAGCAAATTTCAAAATTAAACAATTTTATTGGGAGTAACAATAATAGACTAGATCAACTTTTCAATAGATCAACATTTAGTATTTTAACAATTATTTGATAGTAATCGTCATATAAAGCAAAACAAATTTGATATAAAGAACTTATTTTTAAAATAAACTCATTTTATGACAATTTTATTGAATAGAATTTATATAAAATACGATATAAACTAAAACTTCTTAAAAACATTAAATATAACCCAAACTAAAAATAAATATTTTTGTTTAAATAATATTTCATAAATAATTTAGTTTTCAATTAATTTTATGCTCAACTGAAGGATAACATTAACTTTTCCTGAAATCTCTTTGGTTTAACTCAACGCTTGAAAATATTAAAAATGCCTTAAAAACTAAAAATTGTTAATTAAGGAAAAATATCTTAATTTGTTTGTGATTTAAACGCAAATCTATTATATAATATATTAAGTGATTTATTTATTGTTTTGCTTAACACTCAAAGTGAGCACAAAAATCAATAAAATCCTAAGTTTTGGTTATCTTTTGAATTGTGACGGAATATAATTTTTTAAAAACATTTTTTTAGAACTTAAAGTTTGGTCATTTTCTTATAGATCTAAACATTAAGTAAAATATAAAACTAAGATTTTAAGTCAATTGCTTTAAAGTTAAGGTAATTAAATCCTAAATTAAAAAATGATTAAAAAGAGAAACAATGAACTTTTTATAGAAATTTAATTAGATTTCTATCATTAAAATTCACTCATTTTTTTTATCTTAAATAAAGAATGAATTTCTAAAATAAATTAATTGTTTTAAGTTTTAAAGATTAAGTAAATGAATAAAAATATCAAAATATTCTTAAATATCACAAATAATTATTGTTTTCTAACTATTCTTAAGTAATTAAGAGATTAATACTTTAATGACTGACTTTAAAAATTGTTAAAAATAAGATCTTATTTGACTAATAATTGAAATCATCTAAAATTAAAGCTTCATTTGTGAAAATGGGAGACATTTCACACAACTATTTAATTCTATTATTAATATATAATAAATATATGGTTTAAAAGTGACTAATTTTATAGATAAACATTAATTAGACTTAAAGGAGTTTATAGAAGAGATTAAATACTGGAACGAATTGCTTCGATTATATCCTTGGGATTCAAATTACGATTACAAATGTGATGAATGGCTGTCAGAAATGGAAATTCTTTTAAGAGTTGTTTATTTCCAAGAATTTTAAAGATAACTTCTGCGGTGTGCGGACCCTGAAGTTTCTGACCGCCTAATATCTCTTTTTCAAGAATTTCAATCGGTTCGAGAGAATGGACGAGTGCTTCGCCCACTTTCCTATTTCTTCCACCAAAACTACTCGCAATAAAATCTCCGATTCCACAGCTCTCCATAAATGTAGACAATTGACACTTTGGGTGAAACAATTTGACGAAACGAATTGTTTCTTTCATACCACAGGAAAGTGCGGCCGCTTTTGTGTTCGCGCCGTAACCCAAACCATCGATAAGACCACATCCGATGGCAACAACATTCTTAAGAGCGCCACACATTTCAACTGTGGGTCCGTCTGTAGATGTGATTACTTTAAAGTTTTTTGACTCAAAAAGAGAGCGAACCAATTGTTCGCAGTGTTTGTCGTCAGGTAAAGGGTTGACGAGAGTGGTCTCACTGTATTGCTTTTGCGCCACTTCTTTGGCAATGTTAGCACCGGACAGAACTCCCACTTCTATTCCAAGGATTCGTCGGATAATTTGTGAACTCAACTCTAGATCTCCCGCTTCGCTTATATTTAAACCCTTTGAAAGGGATATACCGATAGTGTGGGGCAAAAGTGTGCACAACTCGACAATATTATTACAAAGACTAACGATATATTCGTGAGGAATAACAAATATTAAGACATTTGACTCATTGACGGCTTCGGTTAACGAAGAAACGGGTTTAACATTATTTGGAAGTTTTATTGTCGTTAAATATCTTATGTTTTGTCGCGTCTTTTCAATAATTAGTCGCAACTCTTCGTCTCTCACATAGAAAATGACCTCTTCTTCGAATAAATCCTTATTTGAAGATATATTATGTCCGATGAGGTCAACAATAGCTGTACCCCAGGCGCCACTTCCCAAAACACTGACCCGTTTACGGCATTTCCGTATTTGAGAAGCGGTCGACAAATGTCTTACTTTCAAACATTTTGAAAACTATTGGTTTCGGTTTAAACACAAATTAGAGATTCTTTTCATAAAACTTTTTATAAAATTAAAACCATTTAAAAAAATAAACTTAATTTAATGAAAACAAAATATTCTGAATTTATACTAAAATTAATGTTTTAATGAATAAAATGTAATTAAATATAAATTTACCTCAAATTTATTCTTCAGTTTTGATTCAATCGTTGACTGAATTGAACCACAATTCACACCAATTGAAGATAATGTCTGTCGTAATAGTATTTGAGACGAAACTCCTTTTCTTAAAATATTGAAACCATTATTAAATAAATTTGATTTAACACTATTTAATAGAGGAAATATCGGCAATATGTGCATGCTCATTCTCATAAACACAATTCACTCAATTCTATTAATTTTATTTCCTTTATGGAAAAAATACACAAAAAAATCAATAAATATATGAAATAAAATTTTAGTGAAAAATGATTAGAGAAGATCTATCAATATAGTGATGGTGATAGTGATAGTGATAGTGAGGGTCACTTTTTGAAGACAAAAATAGATTTAAATATTAATCAATTAAATTCCGTTTTGTTTACAAACAGAGAAAGTGTTCATAAATGATGTAAATTAAAGTAAACTATATTTTGGTTTTCAGAGTTATAAAACACTATTGAAATGTTTGGGAAGTTTTTGTTTAATAAATAATTTATGAATAAATTGTTTGAAATTCTTTAAAAAGTTTGTATAAAAACAATCGATGTTTTGATTTCATTTGAATTAAATTTCGTTATCTTTTGATGAATCAAATTTAAAACCAGTTTTATATAAATAAAGAGATACTCTTTTACTCTGTTTATTGTTAATAAAAAATGCTTTCATTAAAAGGTTATTCATTAAAACCATTTAAAAGTTCATTAAATTTCTCTAAATTTATTAAATTATTTTCTGATAATAAAAATATAAAAAGCGCTCAAAATTTCAATGAAAAGACTAACGAAACCATAAGAAAAATGGGAACACATTTGAAGACAAATGACTCTTATTTCACACAAAAATATTGCATCCAATGTGTTAAGTATGCCATCGATTATCACAAAAAAATATTTTTTGATTAATTGATTAAATTCTGCAGAAGATATGACTTCGAGAACTATTTGTCTACAATTCTATTGAAGTCATCTTCGGTTCGTCGAAACGCTTTTGCAATAAAAGCATTTAACGCAGAATTATCTCAAATCCGAGACATGACTTCAACCGAAACTATGGCTCAAATTAGACTCCAGTATTGGTCAGATATTATCGATCAGATCTTTGCAGACAATTATTTGGTGGTAGATATGAATCAACCGATTGCTTACGAACTTCAAAGAGTATAACAACTTTTAATTTAAAATAATTTTAATTATTTTTTTTATTATAAAAAGTGCGAAAGAAATGCAAAATTAGCGAAACATTGGTTTAAGAAATTAATCGATTGTCGAATGAATGCCAAGAATTTAAGTAATTATCCGTTCAATACATTTGAAGAATTAGAGAAATACTGCGACTCTTCTGTCGGTTCTGTTTATTATTTGATTGTCGAGAGTTCGGCTTCAATAAACAAATTAAGTGCAGCTCAAAGAATAGACCTAGATCATATTTGCTACCATTTGGGTCGCGCTCAGGGAATAACAAATATCTTGAGAGGAGTTTTACATAACTCAACTTATAATCGATGTTATATTCCTTCAGATCTTCTCATAAAACATAAGACATCTCACGAAGACTTTCTTAGAGCCAAAATGACTGATAATATGTTTAATTTGTGTTTCGAAATGGCCTCAAACGCCAATCAAAATATTAAAACTGTATTAACTCTTTTAAAAAGAGTTGATCGTCAAAATCGTCTCATTTTTCTGCCATTAGTTTCGACTCAAAATTATTTAAATCGATTACAAAATTCTAATTTTAATATATTTGATCCTAAATTAAATCAAAGAAATGGATTTTTGCCTTTCATTTTGTGGTATAAATCATTATTTTTATAATTAAAAATGTTTTTATCAAAAAATATTTATGAAAGAGAGTGTCTCACCCCTGGAAGTTGGTAAATGTAAAGCATATAAAAGTATGCATAACTCTCATAGAGAATACAT